>CAWUFW010030496.1:0-17122 GCA_963921515.1 Calotriton arnoldi
AGGGTTCAACATCCACAGCTAGGCATATTGCAAAAAAGGGTCAGTTTTCATTGCAAAAATGTGATGTGTCCATGTTGTGTTCCGTGCCATTTCCTGTGGACGGCAGTAGGCCTACCCACACAAGTGGGATACCATCTTTATCGGGAGACTATGGGGAATGCAGGGTGGGTGAAAGTTTGAGGATCCACGCAGATTCCAGAAGTTTCTATCACAGAAATGTGAGGAAAATGTGGGTTTTTTCAAAATTTGAGGTTTGCAAGGGATTCTGGGTAACAGAACCTGGTGAACGCCACACAAGGCCCCCCATCCTGGATTTTCCTCGATGTCTAGTTTTAAAAAATGTATAGTTTTGCTAGGTTAACCTAGGTCCCGACTGAGCTAGGGTTCAACATCCACAGCTAGGCATATTGCAAAAAAGGGTCAGTTTTCATTGCAAAAATATGATGTGTCCATGTTGTGTTCTGTGTCATTTCCTGTGGAGGGAACTAGGCCCACCCACACAAGTGGGATACCATCTTTATCGGGAGACTATGGGGAATGCAGGGTGGGTGAAAGTTTGAGGATCCACGCAGATTCCAGAAATTTCTATGACAGAAATGTGATGAAAATGTGGTTGTTTTTCAAAATTTGAGGTTTGCAAGGGATTCTGGGTAACAGAACCTGGTGAAAACCACACAAGGCCCCCCATCCTAGATTCCCCTCGAAGTGTAGTTTTAAAAAATGTATAGTTTTGCTAGGTTAACCTAGGTCCCGACTGAGCTAGGGTTCAACATCCACAGCTAGGCATATTGCAAAAAAGGGTCAGTTTTCATTGCAAAAATGTGATGTGTCCATGTTGTGTCCCGTGCCATTTCCTGTGGAGGGCACTAGGCCCACCCACACAAGTGGGATATCATCTTTATCGGGAGACTATGGGGAATGCAGGGTGGGTGAAAGTTTGAGGATCCACGCAGATTCCAGAAGTTTCTATGAGAGAAATGCGATGAAAATGTGTTTTTTTTTCAAAATTTGAGGTTTACAAGGGATTCTGGGTAACAGAGCCTGGTGAAAACCACACAAGTCCCCCTATCCTGGATTCCCCTCGATGTCTAGTATTAAGAAATGTATAGGTTTGCTAGGTTAACTTAGGTCCCAGCTGAGCTAGAGTTCAACATCCACAGCTAGGCATGTTGCAAAAAAGGGTCAGTTTTCATTGCAAAAATGTGATGTGTCCATGTTGTGTTCCGTGCCATTTCCTGTGGAGGGCACGAGGCCTACCCACACAAGTGGGATACCATATGTATCGGGAGACTATGGGGAATGCAGTGTGGGTGATGTTGAACCCTAGCTCAGCCGGGACCTAGGTTAACCTAGCAAAACTATACATTTTTTAGAACTAGACATCGAGGGGAATCAAGGATGGGTGGGCCTTGTGTGGGTTTCACCAGGTTCTGTTACCCAGAATCCCTTGCAAACCTCAAATTTTGAAAAAAAACACAATTTCCCCACATTTCTGTGCTAGAAACTTCTGGAATGTGCGTGGATCCTCAAACTTTCACCCACCCTGCATTCCCCATAGTCTCCCGATAAAGATGGTATCCCACTTGTGTGGGTAGGCCTACTACCCTCCACAGGAAATGGCACGGAACACAACATGGACACATCACATTTTTGCAATGAAAACTGACCCTTTTTTGCAACATGCCTAGCTGTGGATGTTGAACCCTAGCTCAGCCGGGACCTAAGTTAACCTAGCAAACCTATACATTTTTGAAAACTAGACATCGAGGGGAATCCAGGATAGGGGGACTTGTATGGTTTTCACCAGGTTCTGTTACCCAGAATCCCTTGCAAACCTCACATTTTGAAAAAAACACATTTTCATCACATTTCTGTGATAGAAACTTCTGGAATCTGCGTGGATCCTCAAACTTTCACCCACCCTGCATTCCCCATAGTCTCCCGATAAAGATGGTATCCCACTTGTGTGGGTAGGCCTACTGCCCTCCACAGGAAATGGCACGGAACACAACATGGACACATCACACTTTGCAATGAAAACTGACCCTTTTTTGCAATATGCCTAGCTGTGGATGTTGAACCCTAGCTCAGTCGGGACCTAGGTTAACCTAGCAAAACTATACATTTTTTAAAACTAGACATCGAGGGGAATCCAGGATGGGGGGCCTTGTGTGGTTTTCACCAGGTTCTGTTACCCAAAATCCCTTGCAAACCTCACATTTTGAAAAAAAAAACACATTTTCATCACATTTCTGTCATAGAAACTTCTGGAATCTGCGTGGATCCTCAAACTTTCACCCACCCTGCATTCCACATAGTCTCCCGATAAAGATGGTATCCCACTTGTGTGGGTAGGCCTAGTGCCCTCCACAGGAAATGGCACAGAACACAACATGGACACATCACATTTTTGCAATGAAAACTGACCCTTTTTTGCAATATGCCTAGCTGTGGATGTTGAACCCTAGCTCAGCCGGGACCTAGGTTAACCTAGAAAAACTATACATTTTTTAGAACTAGACATCGAGGGGAATCAAGGATGGGGGGCCTTGTGTGGGTTACACCAGGTTCTGTTACCCAGAATCCCTTGCAAACCTCAAATTTTGAAAAAACCCACATTTACCTTACATTTCTGTGTTAGAAACTTCTGAAAGCTACGTGGATCCTCAAACTTTCACCCACCCTGCATTCCCCATAGTCTCCCGATAAAGATGGTATCCCACTTGTGTGGGTAGGCCTAGTGCCCTCCACAGGAAATGGCACGGAACACAACATGGACACATCACATTTTTGCAATGAAAACTGACCCTTTTTTGCAACATGCCTAGCTGTGGATGTTGAACTCTAGCTCAGCCGGGACCTAAGTTATCCTAGCAAACCTATACATTTTGGAAAACTAGACATTGAGGGGAATCCAGGATAGGGGGACTTGTGTGGTTTTCACCAGGTTCTGTTACCCAGAATCCCTTGCAAACCTCAAATTTTGAAAAAACCCACATTTTCCTCACATTTCTGTGATAGAAACTTCTGGAATCTGCGTGGATCCTCAAACTTTCACCCACCCTGCATTCCCCATAGTCTCCCGATAAAGATGGTATCCCACTTGTGTGGGTAGGCCTACTGCCCTCCACAGGAAATGGCACGGAACACAACATGGACACATCACATTTTTGCAATGAAAACTGACCCTTTTTTGCAATATGCCTAGCTGTGGATGTTGAACCCTAGCTCAGCCGGGACCTAGGTTAACCTAGCAAAACTATACATTTTTTAGAACTAGACATCGAGGGGAATCAAGGATGGGGGGCCTTGTGTGGGTTTCACCAGGTTCTGTTACCCAGAATCCCTTGCAAACCTCAAATTTTGAAAAAAAAACACATTTACCTTACATTTCTGGGTTAGAAACTTCTGAAAGCTGCGTGGATCCTCAAACTTTCACCCACCCTGCATTCCCCATAGTCTCCCGATAAAGATGGTATCCCACTTGTGTGGGTAGGCCTACTGCCCTCCACAGGAAATGGCACGGAACACAACATGGACACATCACATTTTTGCAATGAAAACTGACCCTTTTTTGCAATATGCCTAGCTGTGTAGAGGTGAGCCTCAACAAGGCCTCAACAGTGCTTAGGAGTTCACCCTTCCTTGCACAGAGTCCTCAGACCGCTAAGAAGAAGTTGGCACAGAAACTGGGAACAGAAAAGACAGAGTTTATTAAACCTCATGAGGTGGAGCTACATTTACACACCACCCTTCGGTAATGCATGAAGTAGCACCCTGAATGGAAGGACCTTGGTCCTTTTATACCCACACAGGGGCTCAAATGAAGGCGGTACAAACACAAATGCTGGTTTTAGATACATATAAGGTCATACAAGAAATGCACAGTCGACAAGTGGGTGGAGCTAACAGTTTCTACTTCTAGTAGACACATCCTGACATTTATAAACTCGGAACAGCTGCAAGCTCAACTGAGCATGTGCAAAGCAAAAAGAACTAAATATAACTTGTCTCTAGGCAGATTTCAAGAGCAGTTAACAGGAAGGTAGGACAGAGCACATGGCAAGCACATGGCAGCACATGGCAACCAAAATGGCTGCCAGAAATACAAAATGGATTCCACAAAGCGGACAATTCAGCCTCTGAATACAGGCTGTCTTCAGCTAATGCTTAACTTAAGTGCTGCCAAATTACAACAGCTGTGGATGTTGAAACCTAGCTCAGCCGGGACCTAGGTTAACCTAGCAAAACTATACATTTTTTAGAACTAGACATCGAGGGGAATCAAGGATGGGGGGCCTTGTGTGGGTTTCAGCAGGTTCTGTTACCCAGAATCCCTTGCAAACCTCAAATTTTGAAAAAAAACCCACATTTTCCTTACATTTCTGTGTTAGAAACTTCTGAAAGCTGCGTGGATCCTCAAACTTTAACCCACCCTGCATTCCCCATAGTCTCCCGATAAAGATGGTATCCCACTTGTGTGGGTAGGCCTACTGCCCTCCATAGGAAATGGCACGGAACACAACATGGACACATCACATTTTTGCAATGAAAACTGACCCTTTTTTGCAATATGCCTAGCTGTGGATGTTGAACCCTAGCTCAGCCGGGACCTAGGTTAACCTAGCAAAACTATACATTTTTGTAAATAGACATCGAGGGGTATCAAGGATGTGGGGCCTTGTGTGGGTTTCACCAGGTTCTGTTACCCAGAATCCCTTGCAAACCTCAAATTTTGAAAAAAAAAACACATTTACCTTACATTTCTGGGTTAGAAACTTCTGAAAGCTGCGTGGATCCTCAAACTTTCACCCACCCTGCATTCCCATAGTCTCCTTGTTGGACTTGGCCCTTTTTTGCCGGTTCACCCCTAAACTTTTTGCCTTGTGTGTTAGGAGTTTTCAGTCTCTGGGCACTTAGCACTGTGGTCCAGTGTAAAGTGCGTGCGCGCTGAGTGCGTGTGGTGAGATTGTCCTGCCCTCCCATAGGAATGCATGGGGGATATGTGTGTCCATGGTAATTCCTGGTGTGAGAGGAGTGCAGGGGCGAGTTTAGTATGTGCGAACTCGTGAGAATAAATGCTGCGCAATGGTGTGCGCAGATTTATTGTGACTGGTGTGGAAATGCCACTTTTAGAAGTTGGCATTTATGTGTGCTCTGTGTCTGCCTGCCTGATGTGAATTGCATGTCTGGCTTGTGAGTGACAGGGGCTGGGAGGTGTGTGTGGCTCCAGGAGGGGCAGGGTGAGTCAGCGCAGGGCTGAATAGGGAGATCTGCATCTAGATGGGAGGGAGGAGTTGCACCTGGGACCTGAATAGGGCTGTGCCTTCCATCCACAATGCTGGCTCCACCCCCTGTGGTGCGTCTGATGTCCCTAGCCTGTCCTGTGAAAGGAGAGAGGAGCTGAGCAAAACAAAGTGCTCCAAAGCTCCCCCAAACCAGTTGCGTCTGGTTTTCCCCAGCCCTGCACCTTTGCACAAAGGAAAATGGTGTATAAAAGTAGGGGCTGTGACCCCATAAAATTGTTCAGTTCTTGCTCCTGAATCCTGCTGGGGCGTGCTGCTGCTGGGGCCCAGGAGGGGCTGCCATGAGGGCTTGCCTCCCTGGGCCCTGCATTGCCCCCTTGATCTCTAGGGACTTTGTTGGGACTTCTAGCGCCTTGAGAGCGCTGTGCTTTATTTTAATTTAGCCCTGCTATGCCCATGGACTTGAGGGCTCCTAGCGCCTGGGAGCGCTATATTTTTATGTCCCCCTAGAAGAGGAGAGCGTGGGCGTCGCAGCGCGGAGCTGCAGTTAGAGGGAATCCACCCCGCAGTGTGCCTGCCTAGCGGGAGCCTACCCCGCTTTATAATTATTTAAAATCGCGGGTGCCCACCCCGCTGATGTGCTTTGCTGGAAGCAGGTGCCCACCCCGCATTGCCCTGCCAAGAAGTCACCGCCCGAGCTGCTAAAGAAATATTCTCCGGGCCGCTGTTCAGTGCGACCCGGAAGTCAGGCGTTGCCTGTGCCTGGTTGTGGGCGGGGCCTTCTACAGGCGGCTGGAAGCTTGGCTGCGTGATGAGGAGGACGGGAGCCTACCCCGCCTCCTCGAGTGCCGATTAACAAGTCCCGGGTCCCAGGAGGGGGCCCGGGTGAAGTGAGGGGAAAAGGGGAGCCTTGCGGGCTCCATTTCCGCCCCCCCTCCTCGTCTTGAAGGGAGGGAGGCGGGTTCGCCCGTCCGGAGCTGTGCAGGCTCCCCGTTGAAGTCCCGGGTCCCAGGAGGGGGCCTGGGTGAAGTGGAGAGGCCGCCGATGCCTGACGGGGCTCCCGTGGTGAAGAGGGAGCCCCGCGTGCAGCCACCATGTAGCCGGGCAGAGCAAAGACTGTGGGGAGCAGTGCAGAGTGCCACGAGGAGCCGGTGAGTAAGGGCTCGATGTGGTCCATTTTGTCTCTCCTGAGCGGCCCCCGCCTGATAGGGGGCTGCTCCAACATTGGGGGCAAGTTTTATTTAAAAGCCCCTTGGCGGATTTGGTGGTAAAGGGCCCCAGGGGGGGCCCGTGCTTTCCCCCCATGTGGCCATTGGCCTACAGCTGCCCCGCTTTGCTAGAGGGCAGCTGCAACGTCTGTGGGGCATGTTGGTCCCCAGGTCGGAGCACATTGTCGGTGCTCGTGTTCCTGTCAGTTTTGGCATATTTGTTTTGCAGGGCACAGCAGTGCCAGGCCTCATCTTGATTTACAGCTGTGCAGCAATTAGTGCCAGCTGCATCGTGTAGGCCATTCTTTCCTTTGGGGCTATTTTTCGCTAGGAGTGAGGTACACTCCTCTGCCCCATATCGTCCCAGCTGCCCAGCAAGTAGTGGGCAGCTGCTACGTTTAGGTTTGCGCAGTTGCGCACCCTTGACTTTCGCTGCATAGGCAGCGCGCCCTGACTTTTGGGACACAGGGCATTTGAGCCCCTTTTTAGGTGGCCAGTTGGCCAGGGGGGCGGTATATATTTTATAGGGCCCCAGGCCCTAAATGTGATTTATGTGCTAAATGTGATTTATAGGGTGCTAGGAAATGTAATGTATGTAGCATGATTTACGCACCCTGTTTGATACCTCTAAATGTGTTTTATGATTATGAGGTTGTTTTGCATATTATGGTTTATGCTAGTGAGATTATGTTCCACTGATATTATTTCCTAATATAAGTTATACTTAGGAGATTATGGTCTAAGGCATTTAGACTGTTGAAATGAGTGCATAATGTATTTATGTTGGTGAGGTTGGCGCAGAATGTAATTCGCGCCTAATGTGATGCTGTGCATAATGTGGTTTATGTTACAGGCTGATGCTAAGTACAGTGATTACCAGTGATTACTGGTTGTACGTTTATGATGTGTTCTACATTTATTATAAGTGATACATATACTAAGTTCGCTTTGTGCTGGTTCTGACAGTGGTCCAGTTGGCCCTGTCAGGTGTAAATAATCCCTTGTAAATATGACCTAGTGCCAGGTGGCACGATGTATATTATGTGAGTACTATTCTAATGTGTTTTATGATAATACAAAGGCTATTTTTATATGTAACCTTGTGTGGAGTTCCTTTTTGTGGTGTGCCTAGTATGTTGTTGCTGTGGGTGTGTTGCGCAAACGCTTTACACATTGCCTCCGGGATAGGCCTGACTGCTCGTGCCAAGCTACCAAGGGGGTGAGCAGGGGTTATCTTTGGCGTGTAACTCCCTTGCCCTGACTAGAGTGGTGGTCTCTGCCTGGCTTTGGCGCAAGCCTTAGCCAACCAGAGATCCCATTTCTAACACTCCTGATAAAGATGGTATCCCACTTATGTGGGTAGGCCTACTGCCCTCCACAGGAAATGGCACGGAACACAACATGGACACATCACATTTTTGCAATGAAAACTGACCCTTTTTTGCAATATGCCTAGCTGTGGATGTTGAACCCTAGCTCAGCCGGGACCTAGGTTAACCTAGCAAAACTATACATTTTTTAAAACTAGACATCAAGGGGAATCCAGGATGGGGGGCCTTGTGTGGTTTTCACCAGGTTCTATTACCCAGAATCTCTTGCAAACCTCAAATTTTGAAAAAAAATACATTTTCATCACATTTCTGTCATAGAAACTTCTGGAATCTGCGTGGATCCTCAAACTTTCACCCACCCTGCATTCCCCATAGTCTCCCGATAAAGATGGTATCCCACTTGTGTGGGTAGGCCTACTGCCCTCCACAGGAAATGGCACGGAACACAACATGGACATATCACATTTTTGCAATGAAAACTGACCCTTTTTTGCAATATGCCTAGCTGTGGATGTTGAACCCTAGCTCAGCCGGGACCTAGGTTAACCTAGCAAAACTATACATTTTTTAGAACTAGACTGTTACACATCTCATTTTTGCAATAAAACTGAACTTTTTTTGCAATATGTCTAGCTGTGGATGTTGAACCCTAGCTCAGGCAGCACCTTCGAAAACCTAGCAAACCCATACTTTTTTAAAAACTAGATAGGGAAGCATTTGTAGTTACTATATGATTCTGGATGCAACTAATCACTGTTTGATCTAAAATAAACGTGATAATACACATACACATATTTTTATGAAGGGAATCATTTGTGGTGAATATATGAATCTGGATGTAACCAATCAGTATGTAGATTAGGAAAAGGGCTGAATAGGCTTGTTTTAGCTCAAACAGTGATGAGTTACATCCGGAGGTTATATCCTCACAACAAATGCATCCAGAAGTAAAATATTCATAACAAAGGCATTCCTTGAATGTAGATTTGGAAAAGAGCTGAATACGATTGTTTTATGTCAAACAGTGATTAGATACATTCAGAGGTAATATATTCAGAAGAAATGCAGGCTTTAATAACCATATATTTTCCCTATGTAGATTAGGAAAAGGGCTTAGAACGATTGTTTTAGCTCAAACAGTGATTAGTTACATTTAGATGCATATTTTCACCATAAACCTTACTTGTAGAAAGATAGGAAGAGATGCTGAAAACGCTTGTTTTAGCGCATGCACTGTTACTACCCTAGTATATGGTACACCATGTACCCAGAGGCCTCCCCATTATGCCACCCCTGAGAGACAAGGCAAAATGGAACCTCAGGTCTGCTACTGCAGCCTGTGTAAGCTGGTGTTTGCACCACTTACGAGACACCTAAAACTTTATGTCACCCCTATAGCAGGCCTTAACAATCCTAAAGGCAGGGTGCTGGGTTTTGCGTGAGAGGGTGCTCCTGCATGAGCAGGGTCCCTCTGCAGTGTTCAGAGACCATTCTCCCAGGCTATACATGATACTGCCAGACATATAGTTAGAGGTGTATAACCTCGCCGTAAATGCTATTTCTAAAACGACCGCAACGAAGTATGTCATGTTTGGTGTTAAACACCTTGGAATCATACCTCACACCAGTAACTGGTGTGGGACGTATACTTCCTCTCCTCAGAACCGACGTTCTTTCTGGAGCCTTGCAGCACAAAATGGATGCTGCCAGCCACATACATGAGTCTGGCCTCCTGCGGCAGAGCCAAGCTCGAGCAGACGAAGGTCAGACAATAGGTATCCTGTTACAGGGAGGTGCAACCACCTCCCAGACAGGATTTAGTGTATTGGGGCTGAGTGGGTGCACTGGCTCCGTGCCAGAAAATCTGCACGAGGGGCACATTTGGTATCCCTGTGCATAGTGCAGCTCAAACCAGTTCTGGGAGCCATTTGCTTCTGCTCTGGCGCGAAACTGGACAAAGGACTGTCCTGCCACTCCCCTAGGAGGGTCCCTAGAATCTGTCCAAACCTTTCCCATAGGTATAAAATGGGTTACCTGGCTACAGGAGATTAGATTTTACGTGGACAAGATTCTGCAAGTAGATACCACTACACTTCGACCGTCTGGACACGCTTTTTTTTTCTGGACCTCCCTTGGGCTCAACTTCGTCTTCCCTTGCCGTCCCCAGTCTCGCCACTTTCCGTGATCCATACAGGCTCTGTGCTGCACCCTGTGGATCTCCAAGACCTTGGGGTAAATGAGTCACTCCCCTGCAAACGCAAACACCGTAACGCATCTGACCGGTTTGCTGATCCTGCGCTCCTGAGGACTCCGAAGGCTCCAGCAACACAAGGAGGTGGGTTTCTGAAGGTCTCCGAGGTTGAGCTGCCCTCTCACTATGAGACCGATATCCCTCGTGGGGACTGTATACATGCTTGTTGTTGTGCAACAATTCCATGCATTGGGCCATTTGTAGCCCTGACCCCAGTGCATCTTTTCTGAGAAGGACTCCAGCATCCTCGCACTCTGTGCCCTGCTCACTGGTATCCTGGTGAAACCGCCTAAGAACCCCTTGCGACTCCTGTGCCTTCAGCCTGCGGGTCGAATTGAGGGTCAACTATGCTTCATTTGGGCTCCCCTGGTTGCTCCAGGCCTGTCCTGACTCCCCTTGCTATGGTGAGTCTCCTGGTCCTTGCTGGGCCAGAACGACACCGACTTTGACCATCTCCGTTGTTTGCCGCTGCCATGGCTTGTTGGTGCTCCCGCCGGACACCGACCCCTTAGCACTCGACATCCTTTGTGGGACCTCTAGCTACTGGTCATCCTAGACGTCTCTGGTCCTTGCAGCTGAAGAGTCAAGATCACCGTCAACACACCTGAAGCACCCGATATCAGTGGGCATTCGTCTACCGAGGCCCTGGTCACTGCAAAGTGACCCAGACTCTGTCCCCTCTGCCTTTAGGTTCTCCTCATCTCGAATCCACGGTTGGAATCCACCGGACACTTTTCGTACTTCCAGCAGCAGCAAATCTTTGTCGACAAGAGTTTCTGACGTCACTTCGGCCTATGCACCCGGCTCCTCTGGGATAGGTAACTCTGGTACACAGGTATCCACGGGTGGGGTGGCTCCTCAAACTCTTAAATTCCAAGGGTTGTCTTCGTAATCTAGGGTCCTTACTCTCTGATTTTCCAACCGCGACTTTCCCATTGAATTGTACCCCGCGGTCGGGTTCTCACACGGCACCCAGCCTCCGTGGGGTCCTTGTTCACTCACCTTGGGTGGTTCCTTGGGGTCCCAGCAATTCTACACCTTCTAACTAGGCCGGGAGCCCACTCTGTATTGTGCTACTTACGTTTTATTCTTTGCAACTGAATTTTTTCAAGTACTCAAATAAGCGTTTTAAGCCCTTTTCCTCATCTACTCATGAAAATACATATATGATTATGAAATAAATCATTTGCTGCTACATGTATATAACGAAACAGTGCATGAGCCAAAACAGCGTTTTAAGCATCTCTTCCTAATCTACTTTCGGAAAAACATATATGGTCAAGAACGATTGTCTTTATTGAAAATATATGATCTCTGAAAATCCCTAATCACTGTTTCAGCTAAAATAAGCGTTTTAAGCCCTTTTCATAATCTACATAGGGAAATACATATATGGTTAAGAAAGATTGTCTTATTGCAAATATATGATCTCTGGACATAACTAATCACTGTGTGAGCTAAAAGAAGCGTTTTAAGCCCTTTTCCTACATAGTGACATACACATATGGTTATGAAAGGATGCATTTGTTGTATTCATAATACCTCTGGATGTATTTAAACTGTTTGAGCGAGGTAAAACAAGCGTTCTCAGCCCTTTTCCTAAACTACATAGGGAAATACAGATATGGTTATGAAAGGAATCATGTGTTGGAAATATATGAATCTGTATGTAACGAAACAGTGCATGAGCTCTAACAAGCGTTTTAAGCATCTCTTCCTATCTACATACGAAAATACAAGTAAGGTTAGGAAGGGATGCATTTCTGGCGAATATATGATCACTTGATGTAAGTAATCACTATTTAAGGTAAAATAAGCGTTTTAAGCCCTTTTCATAATCTACATAGGGAAATACATATATGGTTAAGAAAGATTGTCTTTATTGCAAATATATGATCTCTGGACATAGCTAATCACTGTGTGAGCTAAAAGAAGCGTTTTAAGCCCTATTCCTACACTATATAGGGAAATACACATATGGTTATGAAAGGATGCATTTGTTGTATTCATAATACCTCTGGATGTATTTAAACTGTTTGAGCGAGGTAAAACAAGCATTCTCAGCCGTTTTTCCTAAACTACATAGGGAAATACAGATATGGTTATGAAAGGTTGCATTTGTTGTATTTTTGTTGTATGGATGTATTTAATCACTGAGCGAGGTAAAACAAGCGTTCTCAGCCCTTTTCCTCATCTCTACATAGGAAGATGGTTATGAAAGGAATATGGGTTGGAAATATATGAATCTGTATGTAACGAAACAGTGCATGAGCTCTAACAAGCGTTTTAAGCATCTCTTCCTAATCTACATACGAAAATACAAGTAAGGTTAGGAAGGGATGCATTTCTGGCGAATATATGATCACTGGATGTAAGTAATCACTATTTAAGGGTAAAATAAGCGTTTTAAGCCCTTTTCCTAATCTACATACGAAAATACTTATATGGTTATAAGAAATATTGTCTTTGTTGCAAATATATGATCTATACCTAATCACTGTTTCAGCTAAAAAGCGTTTTAAGCCCTGTTAATAATCTACACAGCGATTAGCTATGTCCAGAAATCATATATTTGCAATAAAGACAATCTATCTTAACCATACTATCTTAACCATATATGTATTTCCCTATGTAGTTTAGAAAAAGGGCTGAGAACGCTTGTTTTACCTCACACAGTGATTAGTTATGTCCAGAGATCATATATTTACAATAAAGACAATCTTTCTTAACCATATATGTATTTCCCTATGTAGATTATGAAAAGGGCTTAAAACGCTTATTTTAGCTGAAACAGTGATTAGGTATTTACAGAGATCATATATTTGCAACAAAGACAATATTTCTTAACCATATAAGTATTTTCGTATGTAGATTAGGAAAAGGGCTTAAAACGCTTATTTTACCTTAAATAGTGATTACTTACATTCAGTGATCATATATTCGCCAGAAATGCATTCCTTCCTAACCTTACTTGTATTTTCGAATGTAGATTAGGAAGAGATGCTTAAAACGCTTGTTAGAGCTCATGCACTGTTTCGTTACATACAGATTCATATATTTCCAACACATGATTCCTTTCATAACCATGTATGTAACATCCTATGTAGATGAGGAAAAGGGCTGAGAACACTTGTTACCTCGCTCAGTGATTAAATACTCCAGAGGTATATACAACAAATGAATCCTTTTATAACCATATCTGTATGGTTATGGTTGCAGTTTAGGAAAAGGGCTGAGAACGCTTGTTTTACCTCGCTCAAACAGTGATTAAATACATCCAGAGGTATGAATACAACAAATGCATCCTTTCATAACCATATCTGTATTTCCCTATGTAGTGTAGGAAAAGGGCTGAGAACGCTTGTTTTACCTCACACAGTGATTAGTTATGTCCAGAGATCATATATTTGCAATAAAGACAATCTTTCTTAACCATATAATTATTTTCGTATGTAGATTAGGAAAGGTCTTAAAACGCTTATTTTACCTTAAATAGTGATTACTTACATCAAGTGATCATATATTCGCCAGAAATGCATCCCTTCCTAACCTTACTTGTATTTTCGTATGTAGATTAGGAAGAGATGCTTAAAACACTTGTTAGAGCTCATGCACTGTTTCGTTACATACAGATTCATATATTTCCAAAACATGATTCCTTTCATAACCATGTATGTATCTTCCTATGTAGATGAGGAAAAGGTCTGGGAACGCTTGTTTTTCCTCGCTCAGTGATTAAATACATCCATACAACATAAATACAACACATGCATCCTTTCATAACCATATCTGTATTTCCCTATGTAGTTTAGGAAAAGGGCTGAGAACGCTTGTTTTACCTCGCTCAAACAGTGTAAATACATCCAGAGGTATTATGAATACAACAAATGCATCCTTTCATAACCATATATGTATGTCCCTATGTAGGAAAAGGGCTTAAAACGCTTCTTTTAGCTCACACAGTGATTAGTTATGTCCAGAGATCATATATTTGCAATAAGACAATCTTTCTTAACCATATATGTATTTCCCTATGTAGATTATGAAAAGGGCTTAAAACGCTTATTTTAGCTGAAACAGTGATTAGGTATTTTCAGAGATCATATATTTTCAATAAAGACAATCGTTCTTGACCATATATGTTTTTCCGAAAGTAGATTAGGAAGAGATGCTTAAAACGCTGTTTTGGCTCATGCACTGTTTCGTTATATACATGTAGCAGCAAATGATTTCTTTCATAATCATATATGTATATTCATGAGTAGATGAGGAAAAGGGCTTAAAACGCTTATTTGAGCACTTTAAAAAATTCAGTTGCAAAGAATAAAACGTAAGTAGCACAATACAGAGTGGGCTCCCGGCCTAGTTAGAAGGTGTAGAATTGCTGGGACCCCAAGGAACCACCCAAGGTGAGTGAACAAGGACCCCACGGAGGCTGGGTGCGTGTGAGAACCCGACCGCGGGCTCTGTACAATTCAATGGGAAAGTCGCGGTTGGAAAATCAGAGAGTAAGGACCCTTCCCAGCAGATTACGAAGACAACCCTTGGAATTTAAGAGTTTGAGGAGCCACGCCACCCGTGGATACCTGTGTACCACAGTTACCTATCCCAGAGGAGCCGGGTGCATAGGCCGAAGTGACGTCAGAAACTCTTGTCGACAAAGATTTGCTGCTGCTGGAAGTACGAAAAGTGTCCGGTGGATTCCAACCGTGGATTCTAGATGAGGAGAACCTAAAGGCAGAGGGGACAGAGTCTGGGTCACTTTGCAGTGACCAGGGACTCGGTAGACGAATGCCCACTGATATCGGGTGCTTCAGGTGTGTTGACGGTGATCTTGACTCTTCAGCTGCAAGGACCGGAGACGTCTAGGATGACCAGTAGCTAGAGGTCCCACAAAGGATGTCGAGTGCTAAGGGGTCAGTGTCCGGCGGGAGCACCAACAAGCCATGGCAGCGGCAAACAACGGAGATGGTCAAAGTCAGTGTCGTTCTGGCCCAGCAAGGACCAGGAGACTCACCATAGCAAGGGGAGTCAGGACAGGCCTGGAGCAACCAGGGGAGCCCAAATGAAGCATAGTTGACCCTCAATTCGACCCGCAGGCCGAAGGCACAGGAGTCGCAAGGGGACCTCAGGCGGTTTCACAAGGATACCAGTGAGCAGGGCACAGAGTGCGAGGATGCTGGAGTCCTTCTCAGAAAAGATGCACTGGGGTCAGGGCTACAAATGGCCCAATGCATGGAATTGTTGCACAACAACAAGCATGTATACA
Organism: Calotriton arnoldi; assembly: GCA_963921515.1. Lineage (NCBI taxonomy): Eukaryota > Metazoa > Chordata > Amphibia > Caudata > Salamandridae > Calotriton > Calotriton arnoldi. The sequence goes on from CAWUFW010030496.1 coordinate 15,306, forward strand.
GTCCCCACGAGGGATATCGGTCTCATAGTGAGAGGGCAGCTCAACCTCGGAGACCTTCAGAAACCCACCTCTTGTGTTGCTGGAGCCTTCGGAGTCCACAGGAGCGCAGGATCAGCAAACCGGTCAGATGCGTTACGGTGCTTGCGTTGCAGGGGAGTGACTCATTTACCCCAAGGTCTTGGAGATCCACAGGGTGCAGCACAGAGCCTGTATGGATCACGGAAAGTGGCGAGACTGGGGACGGCAAGGGAAGACGAAGTTGAGCCCAAGGGAGGTCCAGAAAAAAAAAAGCGTGTCCAGACGGTCGAAGTGTAGTGGTATCTACTTGCAGAATCTTGTCCACGTAAAATCTAATCTCCTGTAGCCAGGTAACCCATTTTATACCTATGGGAAAGGTTTGGACAGATTCTAGGAACCCTCCTAGGGAGTGGCAGGACAGTCCTTTGTCCAGTTTCGCGCCAGAGCAGAAGCAAATGGCTCCCAGAACTGGTTTGAGCTGCACTATGCACAGGGATACCAAATGTGCCCCTCGTGCAGATTTTCTGGCACGGAGACAGTGCACCCACTCAGCCCCAATACAATAAATCCTGTCTGGGAGGTGGTTGCACCTCCCTGTAACAGGATACCTATTGTCTGACCTTCCTCTGCTCGAGCTTGGCTCTGCCGCAGGAGGCCAGACTCATGTATGTGGCTGGCAGCATCCATTTTGTGCTGCAAGGCTCCAGAAAGATGGTACAGTACTTAGGTAACCCCAGAGCGTCGGTTCTGAGGAGAGGAATTATACGTCCCACACCAGTTACTGGTGTGAGGTATGATTCCAAGGTGTTAACACCAAACATGACATACTTCGTTGCGGTCGTTTTAGAAATAGCATTTACGGTGAGGTTATACACCTCTAACTATATGTCTGGCAGTATCATGTATAGCCTGGGAGAATGGTCTCTGAACACTGCAGAGGGACCCTGCGCATGCAGGAGCACCCTCTCACGCAAAACCCAGCACCCTGCCTTTAGGATTGTTAAGGCCTGCTATAGGGGTGACATAAAGTTTTAGGTGTCTCGTAAGTGGTGCAAACACCAGCTTACACAGGCTGCAGTAGCAGACCTGATGTTCCATTTTGCCTGGTCTCTCAGGGGTGGCATAATGGGGAGGCCTCTGGGTACATGGTGTACCATATACTAGGGTAGAAACAGTGCATGCGCTAAAACAAGCGTTTTCAGCATCTCTTCCTATCTTTCTACAAGTAAGGTTAGCCATTTATGGTGAAAATATGCATCTAAATGTAACTAATCACTGTTTGAGCTAAAACAATCGTTCTAAGCCCTTTTCCTAATCTACATAGGGAAAATATATGGTTATTAAAGCCTGCATTTCTTCTGAATATATTACCTCTGAATGTATCTAATCACTGTTTGACATAAAACAATCGTATTCAGCTCTTTTCCAAATCTACATTCAAGGAATGCCTTTGTTATGAATATTTTACTTCTGGATGCATTTGTTGTGAGGATATAACCTCCGGATGTAACTCATCACTGTTTGAGCTAAAACAAGCTGATTGGTTACATCCAGATTCATATATTCACCACAAATGCATCCCTTCATAAAAATATGTGTATGTGTATTATCACGTTTATTTTAGATCAAACAGTGATTAGTTGCATCCAGAATCATATAGTAACTACAAATGCTTCCCTATCTAGTTTTAAAAAAGTATGGGTTTGCTAGGTTTTCGAAGGTGCTGCCTGAGCTAGGGTTCAACATTCACAGCTAGACATATTGCAAAAAAGTTCAGTTTTAATTGCAAAAATGAGATG
>CAWUFW010030497.1:0-17121 GCA_963921515.1 Calotriton arnoldi
CGTGTGACAAATACAAACCCATTCACACCACCAGCCGCGGGCCCATCACATTACAACACTCACACCAGCAGACAGCGCCATTCAAGGGCCCATCACTTTCACACGCCCACATTCCTAACACAGCAACCACACAAGCTGATGGATTGCGTGGAGTGTCGCTCGGCTAGCAGTGTGTGTAGTGACCAGCAGCAAGTCACTACTCACACACTGCCAGCCGAGCGCCAGTCCACGCACACCGCCAGCCAAGCGCCACTCCACGCACACCGCCAGCCAAGCGCCACTCCACGCACACCGCCAGCCAAGCGCCACTCCACGCACACCGCCAGCCTAGCGCCACTCCACGCACACCGCCAGCCAAGCGCCACTCCACGCACACCGCCAGCCAAGCACCACTCCACGCACACCGCCAGCCAAGAGCCACTCCCCGCACACCGCCAGCCAAGCGCCACTCCACGCACACCGCCAGCCAAGCACCAGCCTACACACACCACCATCACATTTAGGATTTTTTTATACAAAAAAGAAAACACAAACAAATTGCAAATAGATACAAATCTACTAACACAAAATCAGAAACTAAATACATTGCACTAATGCCAACCTTGAAACAGAACAACAATTCTTAAACATTACAGACCAGGCAGTTCACTTTACCACTCATGGTTGCTCCCAATAATTCTTTTGCTTGTGGTACGCTCTATAACAAGCAGGCACACACAGCCCAGGGTTAGAAGGACACTCAGGGCAGTACATACGAGTCTCCTTCCGCGTACCTCTTCGCCAACAGACTCTACATCTCCTAGTGGGAAAGTCTTTTGAGGGTGTAGGAGGAATGTGATCAGGAAAGTGGCGATCTTTCAATCGAGCCACATCCTCCACCACTCCAACTCTAGGAACACTTGCCTGTTCCACAACAACAAGGCTGCCTATGACAGACTCCTGAAACTGAACAAAAGTCAACTTTGACGCAGGAGAACACTCCTTGAACACAACAAAAGCATTGAAAGTTGCTAAATTGAAGAGATGGATGGCCAACTTCTTATACCAAATGTAAGACTTACGAATAGCAGTGTAAGGTTCCAACCTCTGATCTACTCTATCAACACCACCCATGTGCTTATTGTAGTCTAAAATGCACACAGGTTTGCGCACTTCAGCAATCTGACCCCAAACAGCCACAGGTGAAGTACTCTCATCATGGATGGTAGTCAGCATGTACACATCCCTCCTGTCCACAAATTTCACAGCTAGCAGTTCCTCACTACGCAAGGCACTGCACTGTCCCCTCTGAAGTTTTTTGCAAACAAGCTCTTTTGGATAACCTTTACGGTTAGAGCGGATTGTGCCACAAGCAAAAGTGTCCACTTTGAACAATTCCTTAAACAATTGCACAGCAGTGTAGAAGTTATCAAGGTACAAATGGTGGCCTCTGTTAAACAGTCCTCTAGCAAGATCCCACACAATTTTCTCTGAAACTCCAAAAGTGGACGGACAACCAGGGGGTCAATAGTGGAATCCCTACCAGTGTACACACGCAAATTAAAAACATATCCTGTCCTACTCTCAGACAACATATACAGCTTAATTCCATAGCGTGCCCTCTTGCTAGGAATGTACTGCCTAAAAACCAAACGGCCCTTGAACAGGACCAAAGACTCATCAATAGATATTTCTTTCCCTGGAGTATAGATCACTGAAAATCGATCTACAAAGTGATCAAGAACAGGCCGAATCTTAAAAAGACGGTCACATTCAGGGTGATCTCGTGGCAACGCCAAACCATTATCAACAAAATGCAGCATCCGAAGCAAAAGTAAATACCGATCACGAGTCATAACTGCAGGAAATATGGCCGTTGCCATCAAGGGACTGGTAGACCAATATGAACCCATGGACGGCTTCCTTATCAAACCCATCAAAAAAGTCAAACCCAAAAACTTCTTCATCTCTTCCAGATTTGTGGGACTCCACCGGGTAGCTCTAGAATGGGGCCTAAGTCTGGCACTGTTGTCCCTCAAAAACTGTTCAGCATACAAATTAGTCTGCTCAACAATCTCACCCAAAAATACATCATCCATAAACAACTGAAAATACTGTATAGGCAAATAATGTTCACAATCCACTCTACACCCTGCATAACCACTAAAGGCAGGCAACACCGGCTGCACCATGTTTGGATCAACCCAGAGTCCAGCACTTCCAGTAGGAAGCCTAGCAGCCCCAGGCTGCAATCCAGATGCCTCTTGCACCATCGGCACAGTAGTATCCTCCTCTAAATCAGGCACTTCATCTGCACTGAGAGTACCTTCATCATCCGATGATTCCATGTGGAGAGAAAACTCACTGCCTGAATCTTCCCCTCCCTCCTCTCCCTCAGACGCACTGTCAGTCTCATAATCCTGCTCAGAGGAAGATTCAAGAAGCAAACCAACCACCTGCTGAGCAGTAATTCTACGGCTAGCCATAATGCTTACTAATAAAGGTTACTTGTCAAACAAATCAACAACAACAAACCCTTTGTAAAAAAAAGAAATAAACAAAATGTAGCTTTATCACAAAGACCTATATACTCCAACACTATACCACTCACGTGACAGAAGCAGCTAGACTCACCACCACCTACTCTGCACAGACACAGTAAGGATCAACAATATCCCACTAAAAAAGAAGAAGAAAAAAATTACACATAAGACAATGCAAAACATCGCAAAGAATTTCATGCTCTGAACACTAACAAATATGCTGCCATTATGGCACCACTTACAAAAAAATTCATTCATGCATGACAATAATACTCATTTGGAGTACACACAACAAAAATATTTTTCTTACCAAATAAATGCAATTACGCAAAACTGCAGAACCACCACTGCCGAAACCGCAAACAGGAATCCAAAGCTTTCCACTAGAATAAAAAGGAGAAAAAAAACCATTACAATCACATATGCAAATAATGCACCAGTCCACACACAATCCACCAGCCAAGCTAAGGGGTAGGTGGGCCTAACAGTATAAATAAAATATTCACCCCCGTAAAAGGGGAGCAACCCTTGCCCTTTTGGCCACTCCCCAACACAAAAATTTAAAAAAACCCTGGTGCCTAGTGGGCATTCCTGCTGCACGATCACATGATCGTGCAGCAGGAATGCACAAAAGAGGCATCGGGGGAAAGGAAAACCCTTTCCTTTCCCTCGATGCCTCTTTTGATACAAACCCCCCTCCCCGAGCCAAACCTCACCTGATTTCCCGACGCGCTGGAAGCAAATGGCTTCCAGCGCGTCGGGAAGAAAGGGAAACCCTCAATGATGTCAGCGCGCCTCGCGCGCTGACGTCATTGATGGGGCAGGGGAGGCAGGGGAAGCCCTTCCCCTGCCTCCCCAAAAAAAAAACCTAACGATCGGATTCCCACGGGGAGCGCCAGCGCTTCCCCGTGGGTGGTCTTATGACGAGCTGGACTCGTCATGAGCACACGAGCACTGTGTGCCATGACGAGTCCAGCTCGTCATAAGCACCGAAGGGGATAAAGGGTCAGAGCAGGATCTCAGCGGCAGACGAGGAGAAGGAACCTCCTGGTCACAGGAACTACACGAGCATTGCGCTCGAGAAATTCAAGGATGCAAAGACCTCCATCAAGGATTACAGCTAACTTTTCAGGGTGTAAATGGAGAGAAGCCACATCTGCTTAACCACGCTCACGAATTCTACACGAGAATTGCGCTCGAGAAAATGAAGGATGCAAAGACCTCCATCAAGGATTACAGCTAACTTTTCACGTTGGAAATGGAGAGAAGGCACATCTGCTTAACCACGCTCACGAATTCTGCACACCTGCCCTGCATATTTATCCAAGAAGATGCCACCGTTTTGTGCAATACCTCTACTCAACTGTAGTACTGTCTACTGGCTAATCAGTAAGTGTTACCTCGTTGGGTAAATGTATAGTGCCTTTCCTACACTACAGCTGCGTAAAGGACCAGAAGAATTGTCTCCAGTGACCTGTGTGTCTGTAACTTTGCCACCGCGCCGAAAGCGCCGGGAACCTTTGATTAAGCTGTCCATCATAGTGGGGAAAGGGCGGGCAGACGTTGCATACCGCTAGTGTATGTGTGGCGGGGCCAAACGGGCGGGGCTTCTAGGCCCGTTCACATGCCTCTTGTTTATAAAGGGTCAGAGCACGATCTCAGCGGCAGACGAGGAGAAGGAACCTCCTGGTCACAGGAACTACACGAGCATTGCGCTCGAGAAATTCAAGGATGCAAAGACCTCCATCAAGGATTACAGCTAACTTTTCAGGGTGTAAATGGAGAGAAGGCACAGCTCCACGCTCACGAATTCTACACGAGAATTGCGCTCGAGAAAATGAAGGATGCAAAGACCTCCATCAAGGATTACAGCTAACTTTTCACGTTGGAAATGGAGAGAAGGCACATCTGCCCTGCATATTTATCCACGAAGATGCCACCGTTTTGTGCAATACCTCTACTCAACTGGAGTACTTTCTACTGGCTAATCAGTAAGTGCTACCTCGTTGGGTAAATGTATAGTGCCTTTCCTACACTACAGCTGCGTAAAGGACCAGAAGAATTGTCTCCAGTGACCTGTGTGTCTGTAACTTTGCCACCGCGCCGAAAGCGCCGGGGTCCTTTGAGTAAGCTGTCCATCATAGTGGGGAAAGGGCGGGCAGACGTTGCATACCGCTAGTGTATGTGTGGCGGGACCAAACGAGCGGGGCTTCTAGGCCCGTTCACATGCCTCTTGTTTATAAAGGGTCAGAGCACGATCTCAGCGGCAGACGAGGAGAAGGAACCTCCTGGTCACAGGAACTACACGAGCATTGCGCTCGAGAAATTCAAGGATGCAAAGACCTCCATCAAGGATTACAGCTAACTTTTCAGGGTGTAAATGGAGAGAAGCCACATCTGCTTAACCACGCTCACGAATTCTACACGAGAATTGCGCTCGAGAAAATGAAGGATGCAAAGACCTCCATCAAGGATTACAGCTAACTTTTCACGTTGGAAATGGAGAGAAGGCACATCTGCCCTGCATATTTATCCACGAAGATGCCACCGTTTTGTGCAATACCTCTACTCAACTGGAGTACTTTCTACTGGCTAATCAGTAAGTGCTACCTCGTTGGGTAAATGTATAGTGCCTTTCCTACACTACAGCTGCGTAAAGGACCAGAAGAATTGTCTCCAGTGACCTGTGTGTCTGTAACTTTGCCACCGCGCCGAAAGCGCCGGGGTCCTTTGAGTAAGCTGTCCATCATAGTGGGGAAAGGGCGGGCAGACGTTGCATACCGCTAGTGTATGTGTGGCGGGGCCAAACGAGCGGGGCTTCTAGGCCCGTTCACATGCCTCTTGTTTATAAAGGGTCAGAGCACGATCTCAGCGGCAGACGAGGAGAAGGAACCTCCTGGTCACAGGAACTACACGAGCATTGCGCTCGAGAAATTCAAGGATGCAAAGACCTCCATCAAGGATTACAGCTAACTTTTCAGGGTGTAAATGGAGAGAAGGCACATTCTCCACGCTCACGAATTCTACACGAGAATTGCGCTCGAGAAAATGAAGGATGCAAAGACCTCCATCAAGGATTACAGCTAACTTTTCACATTGGAAATAGAGAGAAGGCACATCTGCCCTGCATATTTATCCACGAAGATGCCACCGTTTTGTGCAATACCTCTACTCAACTGGAGTACTTTCTACTGGCTAATCAGTAAGTGCTACCTCGTTGGGTAAATGTATAGTGCCTTTCCTACACTACAGCTGCGTAAATGACCCTCCCTCCCTCCTCTCGTGGGCATTCCTGCTGCACGATCACATGATCGTGCAGCAGGAATGCACAAAAGAGGCATCGGGGGAAAGGAAAACCCTTTCCTTTCCCTCGATGCCTCTTTTGATACAAACCCCCCCTCCCCGAGCCAAACCTCACCTGATTTCCCGACGCGCTGGAAGCAAATGGCTTCCAGCGCGTCGGGGAAGAAAGGGAAACCCTCAATGATGTCAGCACGCCTCGCGCGCTGACGTCATTGATGGGGAGGGCGGGGGGCGGGGGAGGCAGGGAAGCCCTTCCCCTGCCTCCCCAAAAAAACCTAAGGATCGGATTCCCACGGGGGAGCGCCAGCGCTTCCCCGTGGGTGGTCTTATGACGAGCTGGACTCGTCATGAGCACACGAGCTCTGTGTGCCATGACGAGTCCAGCTCGTCATAAGCACCGAAGGGGTTAAACGTACACTAGTGAAGTTTTTATATAGCACACATCCTGAACTTACTCCAGGTGTTCTAAAAGGGAAACAGCCATCACATCGCATGCGTTACAACGCATGCGATTACAACGCACTTTTTACAACGACCGCGTTGTTACATCGCAGTACCATTACAACGCAAGTCGTTACAACGACTTGCTCTAGGGGGCACTCTAAACCAAGGAATAGTATAATTTACTATTCAAACACCTTCCCTACTGTTGCACACACTGGAGTGGGAATAGTAAATTATACTATTCCCAAGTCCAGCATGCCCCTTAGAGCAAGTCGTTGTAACGACTTGCGTTGTAATGGTACTGCGATGTAACGACCTGGTCGTTGTAACAACCGCGTTGTAATCGCATGCGTTGTAAATGCATGCAATGTAAAAGGCTATATTCGTTCTAAAATCAAGTCAAGTCAAGTTTATTTTGATATGTAACTCCTACAGAGGTCCACATAATTATACACTGCAGATAAAATAAAAAATGCATTTCCTTCAATAAATAGTTTTCCTTTGTACGAAGCTGCCTCCTTAAAATCTGTTATCATACATACTATACAAAATGCGGGGGAGAATAAAACAGTCATGTAAGACAGCAAAGTGCAACATACAAGGAAGGAAATAAAACAGAACATTCCTAAAAGCAAGAGTGAAAATATTACAACGCATATACACCAGGATGAAGAAAAGTCAAAATATTGCAACATAAGATATAATATTAAAATTTCCTAATAAACAGCCAAAAAAGTTTTAAAAAATTGATAAATCCTATGACAAACCATTTCATTTGGTGGGGACAAAATAAATGAGTGGGCCTCGTGGGCGGAATGAATGTTGAATTTAAAGTATGAAGGTCGTAGGAAAATGCGCCTAGCCTTTTGCAACTCCGGACACACAAATAGCACATGATTAAAATCTTGAACTTGTAAACAACACATTTAGTAGATTCTGTCCTTTTTCAGTATTTTGTCCCAAATACCGGTAATTTCTCTTAAGGGCAACAAATAAGAGTTTCAACAAAAGCATCAGCCTTCTGATCCTGGGAGGAAGGTTCCAAGTTAAATAGGGCTGTGGACTGTTCCCCAATGCGCTCCCACAAACCACCTCATTGCGCGACTTGGGCTGGCTTAAAGCAATATCTCTGGCCAAGCTAATGGAGGACACAGACTTCTTCATAAACAGCTTCAATACGAACTTTGGCATGGGGGAGTCAGTATTCCAGCTAAGCCCAAATGAATCATTTGCTCGGTCAAAGGACCTGAAAAATGTCGTCTGTTCTTTCAGCTTAACAAAAATTTCCACTCTCAGGGCAACCCTAAGTGTACCCTCTTCCCCGCAAAGGAGGGGAAAAAAAATTTGCTAGCATTCGTGCCAAGAATTTTCAATTCTATTAAGGACACGGAGGCGAGGATTATTGCTTCTCTTTCTTTACTGTCAAAACACAGCAGCCAATTAAAAACGTTTTCACATAACATAAAACTACATTTCCCATGATGCTCTTGCACCAATCATGTCCCATCAGACCCTATAAGAGCCATCATCTCCTTCCCATGAGCCTCTTTCTTTGCACAATCCATACTGAAGTTCACCTCCAGTCTTGCGGGCAGGCCTACGAAGCAGCACACCCTAGATCAGCAGAGACTTCATCACTGAGGTCACTGGACCCTTGAGGCCAGTCCGCCTCACCCATTGGTGCCTCGATTAGCCTTGTTCCAGCAGTAGTAGTGCAACTCACCAGTGATCAGCAATGCAGGATTTGAACGCACACCAAACTAAGGGGCATATTTATGAGGGCATTGTGTCATGCTTGCACCACGGGACGTGGTAAATGCATGACACAAATCTCCAAGTCATATTTATGAAGCCACGCAAAGCCACTTTGCATGGCTTTGAATGGTTTCATAAATATGGCATAATGCAACACTTCGCAAATTGCTGCTTTGCCTTACTCTGCACAAGGGAGGCGTTGCGGTGGGTGTTCCCACTCAACTCCCATGGTTTATGATGCATTCCCAGATTTACAAGGACTTGTAAACCTGGGACTGCATCAAAATCCTACCCCTTCCCAGGGGAGGCACAAGGAGAAATATCTGCCTTTCTCCCTGTTTTTCCTCTTTCTATATGTGCAGCACTCATAGAAAGAGGAAGAAGAATCTCAGGATTATGTATGTGCAGGAAGGTGCCCCTTCCTGCACAAAAACAATCCTGCTTGCAATAGAAGCACACTTGCACCATGGTGCAAGGGTGCCTTCGTTGCCGCGCGGCTGACGAAACAGCACCAGGGCACTGGGAAAGGACAAGAATGCACCGTATTGGATAAACACGGTGCATTCCTGCCCTTTCCTTGTGACGCAGGGCAGCACAGCAAAGTAACTTGCTGCGCTGCACCATCATTCCCATAAATATGCCCCTAAGTTAGCAAACTTCACGGTCTCTCTGCTTCATGCACAAGCACTTTTAACATGTGCTGCCTGCTTTGGGGCCACTGCAATTATGCATTAATTGAGGACAAAATTATGTTGCAGTGTTGACTAAATTATGCAGCAAAGGAAGCCTGCAGCGTAATGTGGTAAATTTTCGGATACTTTATTATTTTGACATTTTTACACATACTAACAGTCTCTGCAAAGCTTTTGCCTCATTGACAGCAGTTTAAAACATACATGCAGCAGTGAGAACGGTGACTAGTCAATCTTTGTAAAAGGCCCTCCACTTCAAAGCAACACAAGTCATATTGTTTTGATCCATTTGAGCTACAAACAATTTTTTAGTTAAAACCATCAGATTATGTAGCAGATGATGTATTATGTGGCAAATACAGCAGAGCTATAATTATGTGGAAAACATTTGCAAACTAGAATATTTTGCCATTCATGTTTGAACTTCTCTCATGCAGTCTCTGTTGGGTGGTATTTCTAGACACCTACAGTGCTCGTGGAGAGACAAAGGATGAAGGTGTCTAATAGTGATTACAGAGGATAGTAGCCTGAAGGGGAGAAAATAACTGATTGAGATAATCCGAGGACCACTACCTATTTCTGACTCTACCAATGTTTGAGTCTCATAATTTCAGAATTGATGCATCTGCAATTCTCATTGCTAACTAACTTAAGTAGTAATTACACAAACTGCTAATATAATAGTTGTATCTTATTCATCTGATACTGCTAAAAGCATCTGCAAAACCAACAGGTCTGAGTTGTTTTAAGTGTATATATTAATTTGTGAGTGCTATGTCTAGATACAATACCAGGAAACTAAGAGGCATCTAATGCTGGCTTCATGACATGTTGCGTGAAGCACATCAAAAACGTAGGACTACAATTTTGCTTTGACCGAGGGGCACAGAATGATGTAATCAACAGTGCTCCCCAACACGTGGGGCCTCCTGTCATAGAATTTAAACCCAAATTTTATGTTCAGAAATTATTCGAAAAAGGCAGGAGAAGTGCTGATGAAAAAAACTCCATGGCTCGGAGACAAATGGCTTATGATTCCACTTATAAGCGTATTTCGGGCATTCTGTGATTGAAAACGTATCCCACATTGTAATGTATTTTAATGTCAATAACTCATATATTAAACCTCAAATAAACGTGTATCTACTGGTTGCATTAAATAACGTTATAAGCTGTAACTGGTCAGTGAAATGCCAAACATACTAAAAATTGGTATGTTTTGTTCTTTCTAGCCACACCTCTGACTCCGCTCACTGACCCAATCCTCTGATTATTCCCACCCCCTGATACTCCGCCCACAGTTACCCTACTTTTCCCCCCCCACTTCGACCACTCGATTCGGGGAACGTTGGAGTGGGTATGGCCGCTTTTAATAAAGCAAATGGCCGTTCCTTTTGGACATCCAAAAATATTGCTGAGGTCAGTTCAAAAATTAACAGGGCTCATGCAGAGCAGTCGGGGTGTGTTCCCAACATTACCATTCAGTGTTTCGAGGCCCAAATGGAAGGGATTCGTAATTTAAGCTCTAGCTCTGTTGGCCCTCGTATGTCTAAACAGGGCACATTCTCTTTGAACATAATAAATCAAGAAATAAATCGATTAGTCCGAAAACAGAATGTACAGTTTTTTATGGGTTGCCAGCAGGAAATGAATCTCTTTAAATAAGTAAGAAGTCGCTGTAAACTAGTGAAAGGAGAAGGGATTAAGATTTTAAGTGGACTGGCTTGAGAGAAGCTGCAAGAGCCAAAGACTCTAGAAAGTACTGGCACCTGATGGCAGAATACTGCGACTCAAGGCAGAACGCACTGCCTATCCCGATCCCAGAGAAGGACTAGGTGGATTAAATCTCCCTATTATATACGAACAATAGACCAGTCGTTCCTGTGACAATTGAAGTGAATGAGTCTTCTTTTTCGGAATTTGGTCCTCCGTCAGGGGAGGATTTAGTGAGGTTTATAAAGAAAGCTAGAACATCTAGCGTGCAAGGTCCTAACGGAATTTCGATCGCGTTAATTAAAAAGGAGGCTGTTGCCTGGAGAGCCCTTCTTGCCCCGCTGTTTAATCAATGCTTTCGAACTGAGAAATTCCCCTTTCTTGAAAGGGGAGTGTTGCTGTCCCTTGGTACAGGAAGGGTCCCAAAACTTCTCCATCTAGCTTCAGACAAATTACTTTGCTTGATGCCTCGGGCAAATTATTTGCTAAGAGCATCCTCTGTCATCTGCAACAATGGGCCTATGACCAGAATATTATACCTCCAGAACAAGCCGATTTCAGAGAGAATCGTAGTACTCTGGATAACAATGCGGTCCCTCAGAAATTCGTAGAGAAATATGTCTTCTTATGGAGCATGCCAGTCTATACTGCATTTATTGATTGCTCCACAGCGTTTGATAAAGTGGACCGCCAAACTCTGTGGAGAAAGCTCCTTCGACTGGGTGTCCCACATCATCTTGTGGGTCTCATTATGGAATTACATTCAAATACCTGGTGTCAAGTTTTGGACGGAGGATCGCAGGGATTATCCCGTAGGATTAGAACACATAATGGGTTTAAGCAGGGCTGCCTGCTGGCCCCTCTTTTGTTTTCTTTATATATATCTGATTTTCCCGGTGCCTTAAATTTGGTGAGGGGGGATGCCCCAGAATTGGTACAATGTCTGTTGGTTCCCTATTATATGCGGATGATGTTGCCATCCTCGATTTAACGCCTATTGGTTTGTAACATTGTTTGGAAGCCTTGACCAAATATGCAGAAGCCCATTTCTTGAAAATCAACATCGCCAAAAGCAAGATCTTGGTCTTCCGAAAGAAAGAGCTTAGAATAAAGAGGTGTTACCAGTGGACGTTGGGGTGTGAAAAACTGGAACTGGTTGATTCCTATTTATATCTTGGAAAGGTCTTTTAAAAAACCGGGCGGGATATAGAGCGTATTAAACTGTGAGCAGGGCTTTTTCCCAGGTTAGTGCACTGAACAGATTCTACAGAATCTGCGGGAGACGCCACTTTAGCCATGTTTTGACAGTGTTCAGGGTCAAAATTCCTCCTTCTCTGTTCTACACTGCTGAGGCGCTGGATATGAACCATTGGCTTTCCTTTGATAAGGCCGAAGGTCGAATCCTGCGCCAAATCTGTAACCTAAACTTTCTGGCTGCCCCCCATGCTTTACATCTTGAATTCAGCTTACTCTCCTCATATATCTTATCCCTGGCAGCGGTTTTGAGGTGGGGTAATTCTATTACAGGACCGGAGGCTTCGGATTATTGCTTCTCTTTCTTTACTGTCAAAACACAGCAGCCAATGAAAAAACTTTTTCACATAACATAAAACTACATTTCCCATGATGCTCTTGCACCAAAACATAACATAAAACTACATTTCCCATGATGCTCTTGCACCAATCATGTCCCATCAGACCCTATAAGAGCCATCATCGCCTTCCCATGAGCCTCTTTCTTTGCTCGAGCCTTTTAGTCCAAGTGCGAACATTAATTCGAAAATCCACAAACATTATCCTCCAACTTGGAAGAATTTAACCAAGAACCGGGAGTTCGTCCAACTTCTTCAACCAGAAGAGTTTCTTATTCGGCCTTCTTGTCAGAACCTGAAATAAATGAAACAGAACAAACCCGTAATCTCTGTTGATCAGAAATCATGTTACATATGGGTGGGTACTTTTTACAATACATTTTGAAATACAACCGGGTGGGATAATCCTCGCCTCCGTGTCCTTAATAGAATTGAAAATTCTTGCCGCGAATGCTAGCAATTTTTTTTTTCTATTACAGGACTGGAGGCTTTGGATTATTGCTCGTTTAACGCTTATCAAATACTACCGTAGTTAAATCACCCACCATTTTATAATAAAATTGCTTAAACGTAGACTCTGATGACCAATCAGCCGATCTCATAGTGTCTTGAATATTTGATCCCAACATAAAAGTTTTTGATGCCATGGCACCACGTACAGAATGTGCCCTAAAAATCTGAGTATTACTACCAGCCTCTTGCATGACTGACTTCAACCATCTGGCTATCGTAGCTGCTGACACATTCTTAAATGGTTTCTGTAAGGCAATCAATAATTGCGTAGAACCTTCTGGTCGCAAGGACCGTGTACATTCTTCGTAAGCTTTAAGGCACTGCACCACACATAATTTAGCATTAGTGGGAAAAGCATTATATTCGATACTACGTGATAATGTCTTTGTCCTACCAGTAATAGTATATGAAACACCTTCCGGAGTAAATACTCTACCTGTAAGATCCAGGGCTCTTACATCAGAGGAGCGTCTGCATGCTGATAAACACAAAAGCATAGCTAGTTTTGCTGACAACTGCTTCCTGGATAATGAGGCATTAGCCGGCCATTTGTCAAATAGAGATATGACTAGTGACACATCCCATAAACAGGAATACTTCGGTTTAGGAGGATTGGCCACTCTGATTCCTTTAAGCAACTTACACACGACTGGATGCATACCCACAGGTTTACCGTCCACCCGTGTATGACCTGCTGATATGGCCGATCTGAAATTATTGACTGAACGATATGTTAAACCTTCAAAAGCTTTATCTGACAGGAAATTCACAATGTGGGATAACTCTGCCCCCACGGGATCCACGTGCCTTTCTAGGCACCAACATACCCATCCCTTCCAAGCTGAAGAATATCTTTTCCTTGTGGAAGGGGTCCAGGCTTGTTTAATGAATGCAGAAGCTTTGTCCGAAAAACCTGGCATTTCCCATTGTTGCCGGAAAGCCTCCATGCCATCAGGGACAACTGCCCCGATGTCACCATCGGATGCCGTTCTCCGTGAGGGACCTGGAGTATTGTCTGAGACCAAGGGAGCATCCTGGGAAAGTCGCAGCTCATCTCCAATAATATCGGGAACCAGGGCTGCGACTTCCACAGGAGGGGGGTCACCAAAATTACTTCTGACTGGTGACGGGCTATCTGGGACGTCACTCTGGGAATCAGGATGAAGGGGGGAAAAGCATAATTAAGGCCCCCTGACCAATCCTGTAGGAAGGTTTCTGTCGCCCTCGCTAATGGGTCCGGTCTCCAGCTGAAGAACGTCTGTAATTGGTGGTTCAGTCTGGACGCAAAAAGGTCTATCTGGCAAGGACCCCATACAGTCTGTAACCACTGGAACAATTGAGGGTGGAGTTGGCAATCGCTGTAGTCCTTTAGATACCTGGAATTCCAGTCCGCTACAGTGTTTGCCTGTCCCGGAATGTATTCCGCTATCACCGATATCTGTTAACTTAGGCAATAGTGCCAAAAGTCCTTTGCTATCTCCACTAGTAGAGACGACCTCGTGCCTCCCAACTTGTTGATATATCTCACTGCCGAGATATTGTCAATCCTGAGAAGGATGCAACAAGAGACCAACGTGGGGGAAAGTGTGCGTATCGCAAAAGATCCCGCCAACAACTCCAGACAGTTGATATGGAGGGATAGCGCCTGAAGGGACCACCTTCCTCCTGTGGAGAAATCTCCCCAATGTGCCCCCCAGCCCCAACGGCTGGCGCCTGATTCTATAATGACTTCTTGTTGGGAGCCGAAGATAGCTCTGCCGTTCCACGCTTCTACGTGTCCCAACCACCATTGCATCTCTTCCCGAACTTCCTGAGACAACGGAACCAGATCTGTATAAAACAGACCCTTACAAAGGTGCTGGATTTTTAGTCTCTGAAGGGCCCGGTAATGAAGAGCACCCGGGAAGGTCGCCTGTATGGAGGATGCCAGTAACCCCACTATTCTGGCAATTGTCCTGAGGGAGACTGACTGTTTAGTCAGTACCGATGTGAGCTCCTTCTTGAGATCCCTTAATTTTGATTTGGGAAGACTCAGCTGAGCCGTTTGTAAATTTATGACAAACCCCAAAAAAGCCATTGTCTGAGAGGGACAAAGGGCCGACTTGGGTTCGTTGATCACAAATCCCAAGTTCTGCAGAAGGGATATCGTCATTTGTAAATGATGATTGGCTAAGGATGGTCCCTTGCTCACTTTGCCACTGGATTCAAGCTAGCCTGGCTGATGAGGGCTGTTAGCCCGAAACCGGTCCCAGGATGCTTGATTCCGGTCCAGGGAAGACATGGCTTGGCAGTTCGGTCTGGACAGTTCCCATGAGGCACAGGGTCAAGACTGATTTGCATATAGCTGTGTCTGAACTGGGGTGGCAAAGTGAGCTAAAGAATGATGATGGATTCAACACAGATCTGTGACTGGGGGTGAGTGTTTGAAACGTTTCAGCACTCCGTCCATCATCTCCTTGTGTTTGCTTTGTTCGCCCTTAGTTGGCACGGTATGCCCAGATGTGGGTCCCTTGCTCACTTTGCCACTGGATTCAAGCTAGCCTGACTGATGAGGGCTGTTAGCCCGAAACCGGTCCCAGGATGCTTGATTCCGGTCCAGGGAAGACATGGCTTGGCAGTTCGGTCTGGACTGTTCCCATGAGGCACAGGGTCAAGACTGATTTGCATATAGCTGTGTCTGAACTGGGGTGGCAAAGTGAGCTAAAGAATGATGATGGATTCAACCCAGATCTGTGACTGGGGGTGAGTGTTTGAAAAGTTTCAGCACTCCGTCCATCATCTCCTTGTGTTTGCTTTGTTCGCCCTAAGTTGGCAGGGTATGCCCAGACGTGGGTCCCTTGCTCACTTTGCCACTGGATTCAAGCTAGCCGGGCTGATGAGGCCTGCCCGGTGTCCACCCCTGTTGAAGCGACGCTTGTAGAACCTCTGTCTCGTAGGATAGAAGGTTCCGCCTCTGGTAGAGTCCCAGTCACCTTTACAGCATCCGTAGTCTCCTCTCGGGGGACCTTGGTAATACTGGAGGCCTGGCGAGCGTCCCCTGCCTCGGATTGGGCCTTGTCCATGGATCTTTCGCCAAAAAGATTGCCTTCTGCAAGTGGGCCCGGTTCAGCCGAAGCCTATTCTGTAAGATTTGAATCCATCCGCATCAGCAGAGATTTGCGCCTCTCTGTAGAGATGGCACAATTTGCGTTTCCTAAGATACATATCGCTCTCTGCGTCCAGCCCGCCAAGATGTCTGGGTCCACTGGAGTGGCTGATTCTTTCGCTACCAGGGCCATCTCCAGGATCTTGGCTAAGGGTCCTGCAACATACAGGAGCTTATCCTGGCAGCCCCGCCAGGCGCGGTCAATCCCTTTTTGGGATCCTTTGCGAATTTTTTGAGGAAGGTAAGGAGACTAGCATCAATCTCAGGTGTCTCTGCCACCTTGTCCAGGATGTCCGGCCGAGGGCACTCGGAGCGTAGCCTGTTGCACACTTCCTTATCAAATCCCCTTCTAAGGTTGTCTTGCAGATAATCTGTCACCTCAGGCGCCGGAGCCCAATCTGATGATCGAGGATGACCCATGTCCGCTGGATAGAAGGTAAAAGGCGTATTTTGCAGCGGCATATCAGGTACTATAGGGACTGCCTTTTTAGACTTCTTCTTAGGAAGAGCCTCCTCATCAGTAGTGTCCGTACCAGTAGTGTCGGTATCTACGTACACTTTTTGTTTGCGTTTCACTTTCCCACCTTCAGTGGTAGAGGGTGTGGAGTAACCATGTTCCTCTGCATTAGCCTGAGGCAGATTTGCTAGAGCGCCTGCATGGGGCCATGGCCCCGACTTTGACGTGCTTTTGCCTGTAGGAGTGTCAGTTTGGGGTTCAGCCGGGTTGTGGAACCCGTGGCGCTTCGCAAAACTTTCTAGCTGTTTGGTAATAGGCTTCAATGTGGCTGCCAAGGCTTGCTGCACAGTCCTAGGGACCGTACTTTCAATTGCCCTGTTGACCGACTGCTGGACTGAGGCATCCAGAGCGTCAACAATATTGTCCTCCAGGACAGTCTCCTGCTGCCCATCATAGTAGGGTTCATCCTCCTCATCATATCTGACCCACTCATCCACTGTCACCACTTAAAGTACACTATCTACACCTCCCCACTTTTACTATTCTCAGCTAGGGAAGCCAATAAAGTGTATTTTTTTCCACTAGACAGGGAATTTTTAAATCAACACTTATATATATTTTTTCACGATCCCACGCACTACACATACACACTAATCACTAAATTAAGTGCTCCCGCGTCTACGTAGGTAGTAGCACGCCCCGTCCCGTAGAGGGGCGGGAAGACCCCCAATGATGAAGCATGACACTGAATCAGGTTTCAGTGTGTGAGGGGTATTTTACAATTTTTTGAACACTGCCCTTCCTATAAACTAGAGAAGGATTTTTTCCAGACATCATCATTAGAACACATTAAAAACACCTGCAGTAAAACTGAGTATACACTTATACACATATATATCTTTATGTAGATAATGGTAGAATCCCTTTGTTGAATTACGATATCATGAGGAGGACGATTCTACTTTTTTTCCTCTTCACTTCAATC
>CAWUFW010030498.1:0-17119 GCA_963921515.1 Calotriton arnoldi
TCCGCTAATTCCACCCACCCTTAACAACCACCTAAAATCACTCTCTTTGCTGCACCTCACCCAGTCATTCAGTGCCTTACTGAAGTAATCAACAAAATCTACCCAGGACTGTTTGGGGAGTTTCTTGCTGTTCCTGGCCCTTTGGCAATACTTCTCAGGGGTCAGCGCAAATGAGGGAAATTAAAATGGATTTCATGGGGTACACTTGGTTTGGTTCCCAACCTCTAATGTCAGAAGTGTGTCCCTCCCCAGTGTAGACATATTTTTCCACAGACACGCCCCCCAGTGATCCCCTAGAACCCTGTGTACCTCAAGTGCAACTTCCTACGCAGAAACCACTTATAAGTGTCATCTCCCATCATATAACTCAGCACAAAATCCTTGGGTATATAAACTTTGAGCAGTCAGATCACCTGAACTGGGCCTGGGCTGCAGGGCCCAGTGCATTTCAGAGTCGACAAAACAACAGCATCAGTCCAAAAATTGGCGGGGGGAGTGATCATACAAAAAGAGGCACTTTCTTACATGATCCTTTGTGAGTCATTCACACAAATCCAGAGTTAGTTCATTTATATATGTGTTCATTTATGTATATCAAGGAATATATGCTTTGATCTGTCCTGTAAAATGCTTACCACTCTGCTGGTCATCTGACAGCCTGGAACTCCTCATGAAGCAATAGACCCATCCTAGGAGATTAGCCTTCTCCTAGTAAAGGACCAGGGTGGGGTGATATATCCATAAGTTAATAAGACATATCTCCCTAAGAAGCACTGTCAAGATGTTTCCATATGGGACAATGGGGCGATGGTTATTTTAAGTCTAGGAGTTTAGAAACCCGACCAGAGTGGGAGAGCCTTCTCAGAAGAGCTTCCATGTTCCTTCAAGTAGACATATTGATTCTATCCAGAATTCTCAGCAGGGGTAGTTGGAAATGGTGGTGGTCAGTTCTCAGAAGTGCCTGTCTGGGACAGATGGATGATGTGGAATCTCTGCACTGGGTAAAGGTCCATACATTCTGGAATCTTCATCTCTACTTTTAAGATCTTGCACAGAAATGAATCTTGGAGAAGAATTGGAACAACAATAAGGAGAAGTGTTGACCCACATGGTACATAAGCCCATTTCTGTTTTGTGAGGATACTCTGAACTTGGATTTCTGTGCCTTTTGCTGCACTATGTTTCCAAGGCTAGTTGCACTACCTCTCTGCCTATCTCTTGGTGGGAGTAGAATGTAGAAATGCTAGGGACCCTTTAGGCATCTGTTCACTGAATGCCCTGGTAGTGGCAATTTAGAAAAGGAGAATATAAAAAATGTTAGAGACCAGGAGGCCCCACACAAACAGTTATGGTGGATGAATTGTGTCACTAGGAACAAAACTTCACAAGTCCCTTCGATTCGACCCAGTGGTGCAATGTTTATCTCCAAATTTCCTGCCTCTTGTATGCACTGCTGAAAACACTGTGCCAAGTGTTCTGAGTTTTGGGGGCACCCACTGCTACAGCAGATTCAAAGTAGGGTCTTCTTATTAGGCCTGCATAGAGTTCATGGAGTTCTGCTATGCGGAACTCTGAAAAGTGACCCAAAAACTCTCCAGTGCAATGCAGAGTTCCGCAAGCGGCGGAATGCATTATGTCGCACTGTTCTCACTGATTTTTAGCACTGGGTGTTTGTCCCGCACACATTAGCTAGAACGGCACCACGTGCAACACAAGAGGGAGCTGCTTCTTTCTGCCACTCTAGTCGATGTTATACTAGAGTGGCAGCTTCCTCAATGCGAACGGAAATGCAAGCGGCTGCGACCATCCACAACCGCCCGGGTTAAGATATCTCGCTGGGAGGTGGTCTGGAGTAAGATTTTACTCACCCACACTTGCCAAATTAAGGTTGACGAGCTCAAGCTAGGAAAAAACACTTGTCCGCTCTGCAGAGTTTTTCTGAAGTCCGCGTGCTACGCAAGGTGTGGGAATAACTCTGCAAGCACCACAAGCAGAGCTGAATTTCACACCCAGGCCAACTTTTTAGTCCCTCAGTGAACTCTGTGATCCGCTGGATTGACCCAGGACCCCTCAACTGTGGTTTCACTATTCTTTTAGGTGGTGTCTGACTTTTGCCTGAGGGACCTTGGATCTGATCAAAGTGACTTATGAGGACAAGAAGCCCCATCTCCTGCATTACTCCTATATTTGGACCACATTGTGAAAGAGCTTGAAGGTGGGTGGGACTGAAAATAATCAATTTTTTCTGCCTGCACCAAGAGGAGGATTCTAAAGAGGCAGGGCACTGGCTTGGATCACATGAGTATTGTGTCTTACCTGTGGTCCCCACTCTCCAATGCGTAGTTACCCCCACAAGGACAGAAACACTCCCTTGTGAAAAATAGAGCCCCAGCCTGTGTGTGAAATGTTGTGTCAAACAGAAAAGAAACACTTTTTGCCTGTAGAGGTCACATTAATGGATTTATACATGTGAGAACCCTAGGGACAATCTAGTGCTCCATAAAGCATTGAGAAAGCTTACAAAAGGCATATTTTCTCTTATGGTGCCGTGAGGAGCAGGGGCACCACAAAAGTATTTGTTGCTTCTTCAGAGGCAGTACAAGCCCTCCGCAGGTGTCATATTGCATAGCAAGAAACATGACACCTGAGTTTCATTTTTAGGTCGAGCCTAGCGTCAGCGAGCATGCGCTGCTTGCTCTGCGAGACTGCTGTAGCAGATTATGGGAGAGAAGCTGTGCCCACTCTCCTCCCATATTTTTTATTGGCTTGTGTTCATTGTCTTTTGTAAATGCTGCCTTCGGATTCGTGAATACACTTGTTAGTCCCTCCTTAGTACTGCCTTATCTTTATTTGTACCCTCCCATGGCGACTGGCCCCTTTACTACAGTTGTTTCACGGGACCTGTTATTTAGTCTGTAAGCACTATGGGGCTTATTTACAAGCTCCTTGCGCCGCTGGTACGTCACTTTTTCCCATTTTAAAAGCGACGTACTGGCGGCCAAGGGGCTTGAAAATAAGCCCCTCTTTATTTTATTGAGTTACTCTCACTGCAGGCCAGACTGCTTCAGCTGAATTCGCTTGTGTTTTTTTAAGCAGCACAGCCGCCCCGTAACCTGCTTTCAATCACTTTAACCCAGCATTATCTTGTGTCTGTTTCAACTCCCCCAAGTAAAATGGATTTAGAAATGATTAACGAATTAAGTCATGTGAATTCCAGGTAGCACCTAATCCTGTGCTAATGGGCTAAAGCTGACAACAGCACATCTGTGTTACATGTCATCTGCCAAAAGCAACCTGACAGGGTTGTTTTCAAAAGCCTGTTTTATTAACAACACCACCACCATCAATACCACCACCACCACCACTACCACCACCACTACCACCAATACCACCACCACCACCAATACCACCACCAATACCACCACCACCAATACCACCACCATCAATACCACCACCATCAATACCACCACCTCCACCAATACCACCACCACCAATACCACCACCAATACCACCACCAATACCACCACCAATACCACCACCATCAATACCACCACCATCAATACCACCACCTCCACCAATACCACCATCACCAAGACCACCAATACAACCACCACCAATACAACACCAATACCACCACCACTGCCAATACCACCACCACCAATACCACCACCACCAATACCACCACCACCAAAACCACCACCACCATCAACACCACCAATACCACCACCACCACCAATACCGCCATCAATACACCAATACCACCACCACCAATACCACCACCATTACCACCACCACCATCAATACCACCACGTCCACCAACACCAATACCCCCACCGCCAATACCACTACCACCAATACCACCACCAATACCACCAATACCAATACCACCACCACCACCAATACCAATACCAACACCACCAATACCACCACCGATACCACCACCACCAATACCACCACCACTAATACCACCACCACCCCCAATACCAATAACACCAATGCCAATAGCACCACCAATACCACCACCACCAATACCAATACCACCACCACCACTAATACAACCACCACCAATACCACCACCAACACCAATACCACCACCACCAATACCACCAATACCACCACCACCAATACCACCACCAATACCATCACCACCACCACTAATACCACCACCACCAATACCATCACCAATATCACCACCACCAATATCATCACCACCAATACCACCACCATCAATACCACCACCAATCTCACTACTACCACCAATCTCACTACCACCACCAATACCACCACCACCAATACCACCACCACCACCATCAATACCATGACCTCCACCAACACCAATACTACCACCAATACCACCACCAATGCCACCACCACCAACACCACCACCAATACCACCACCAATACAAATACCACCACCACCACCAATACCAACACCAACAATAGCACCACCAATACCACCACCACCAATACCACCACCATTACCAATACCATCGCCAATGCCAATAGCACCACCAATACCACCACCACCAATACCACCACCACCACTAATACCACCACCACCAATACCACCACCGATACCACCACCACCACCAATACCACCAATACCAATACCACCACCAATACCACCAATACCACCACCACCAATACCACCACCACCAATACCACCACCGATACCACCACCACCACCAATACCACCAATACCAATACCACCACCAATACCACCAATACCACCACCACCAATACCACCACCACTAATACCACCACCACCAATACCACCACCACCACCAATACCACCACCACCAATACCACCACCACCACCAATACCCCACCACCACCACCAATACCCCACCACCAATACCCTACCACCAATACCACCACCACCAATACCTCCACCACCAATACTAATACCACCACCACCAATACCATTACCACCACTACCAATACCAGTACCACCACCACCAATACCAACACCACCACCACCAATACCAATACCGCCACCACCAATACCACCACCACCAATACTACCACCAATTCCAGTACCACCACCACCAATACCAATACCACCACCAATACCAATACCACCATCAATACCAATACAGCCACCACCAATACCAATACCGCCACCACCAATACAACCACCACCAATGCCACCACCATCACCACCAATACCACCACCACCACCAATACCAGCACCACCAATATCACCACCACTAATACCACCAATACCAATACCACCAATACCTCCACCACCAATACCAATACCACCACCACTAAACCCAATACTACCACCTCAGCGCCTCTCACTCATTAGTAATAGCAGGGGCACTGTACGAGGCTAGAGCTGCAGCCAAGACCATCCCTCCCTCCATGCCTGCCATAAAGCACAGCCCGTCCTGCACCAGGAGGTTAAGCCAGGGCCCTACTACAGCTGGAGTGTGTTTTTTTAGGCCAAAGATAGCAATGATATTACACAATGCCACACTGCACACTCAAATCACGGAGAGGGCAGGAAATAGCCCCCCCACTCCTGCTCTTCCTTCTGAGCCGCGACAGTGTAACCACAGAGCGAAAGGTGTTGGAGCGCTTTGTTAGTGTTTATAGCTCGGATCATATGTAACTCTCACTTCACACTTTGTGTCTGTGTAATTTACAACACTTACACATCTTCTTCACTGCACTATTTATCACTACTTTGAAGACGTCTCAGGCCGGTCTCTTCTTCTGATATTTACAATCTAACAAGCGGTCGAGAAGGCCCTTTATTGCAATGCAATAGGTCTCACATTTGCGAAAGTTTAAGCTATTAGTATTGTAAATGACCATGCCTTTTATTTATGTTTTAAAACGCAAAACATAAATAAAAGGCATTGTCATTTACAATGCCAATAGCTCAAACTCGCGTGAATGCAAGACCTTAATTTAAGCAGTACCAGGGTTGAGCTTTGATGTATTGATCTTCTGGGTCTTGAGAGGTTCGAAAAGTAATTAGTGTAAAAACTTAACCATGAATCCATATTGCCTTAAAGTTAATGTCTTCCTGTATCTATATATCAATATCTGCACTGCTACATACGAAATTGGATGTTGTTTTTATATCGATCATAAGAGCTCATCAGCCTTAATATGCTTGCTGAGTTTCATAACTCTAGTAGGCCGAGAAGAACTTTGAATTCACTGTTATATATTTGCACATTTCTTGCATTTTGTAGTAAGTGTAGTCTCACACCGAAAGTAAGAAAATAATGAAGTTGTCAGTGTGTTCATTCATGTGCTGTATCTAAGACCCTGATTACGATAGTAGTCGATTGGACTTCCGACCACTATTGCAACAGTTAGGAGACTACTGGCATGGGAGTGGGAGACAGAGGCTCTATAGTTCCTTCTGAGCCAGGCCTTGATTAAACTAGAATCAATGAAAATGATAAGCTTCTTTGGAAATGTCTCTGGTAAATCATTAAACATATCTGAGTGAGAGACCTCCATGGAAGTGGTTCAAACTGCATTTTAGATGTTCCCAGGTAATTCTGTAGGTAGTTCCACAGATGCTCCTGCAATGTTTGTATCATGGGTCAGGATAGCTGTGTTAGTGCTGTCTTATTGCAGGATAGTCCCTTGCAGATGAAAGCTGCCTACTAGGAGCTGCTAGCAAGCAGTGCTCTGTCACAAAAACAGTCTCAAGTGTTCAGGACATTCTAGAAGTCCAAGATAGGAATGGCATGCTGGACACAGTGCCTCCTGCTAAATCAGGATAAACCCACTGAGGGATGTGGGGTTTACATGTTAGGCTGGAATGAAGAAAGTTTGCAAGTATGGCCTTCACGCATTCAAGTATTTACCATTCCCACAGTCTGACACACCCTCAAAGACCTTGACACAAACTGACTAACACAGCCTCTAAACCACACGTCATGAACCCTGAGCAATGCTTCTAAGAGGCCAGTGTCATATGTGAAATTAGTTAATTGAGTAACACTCAATTGCTGTAATGTTAAAAGTACAACTAGAAGTCACAGAATGTAGTGCGCTACTGGGTAATACTTATGAATGATAACCATACACACTCTTGAGTACTCTATCTTGACATTAATAACATCTCCAGAAACACTCTCCTTCCCTGACAGAAAAGCAACTTCCTGCACCCCTCAATGCCCTACCAACTCCTGCACTCCCCTATAGTAAACCATTCATCATCCTTAAATTGTATCTCCCTTGTGAGAAAGTGCCCTCTTTCTGCATGGTTGCCCCCACTTTTTGCTGAACTACTGATGTGCTTTGACTGAGTGTTCCCTGGGCTCCTGCCAATCAGGTACCCAGGGCCTATGTTCTTTCCCTAAAACTGCATTGAAGACCAAGCCCAATTGACACTCTCTAGCCACAGGTCAGTCCCTGGTAAATGGTACCACAGGTACCCAGGGCAATGTGACCAGAGAAGGCCTCTAAGGGCTGCAGCACTTATTGTGCCACCCTTAGAGGCGCTGTACCTTTACACTCACACACTGCCTTTGCAGGCTGCGTGATTTGGTGCAGAACAAAGTGAAGAGTCGACATGGCACACATCCCTCTGTGCCATGCTTGCAACCCACTGTCCTGGCATAGTTCAGCCACCCCTCTAGCTGGGTGCACTATACCAGTGGTGAGGTTACAGGTGCATGAGCCCTGTACCCCTACAGTGTCTAAGCCAATTCTTAAACATTGTAAGTGCAGTAATGCCATTAAGAGTGTATGGTGCCGGGAGTTTGTCAATACGAACTCCACAGTACCAAATTGGCTTTACTGAAAACTGAGAAGTTTGGTATCAATTGTCTCAGCACATTAAACCCACACTGATGCCAGTGTGGAATTTAATGAAAATCTTAGAGATGCCTCTGAAACATTACCTAACACTAGTGTCCAGGCTGAGTGGCTGCTCCCCAGCTGCCACCAGCAGACCTGTTTCTGGACCCCTGGGTCGAGGGCCTGCTGCTCTCGGGGGTCTGAAACAATGCACATCCTGGGACCAGGTGCCAGGCCTCCTCCCCCAGGATGGGCAGGGTCCAGAAAGGGGAAGCTTCAAAGGCTTGCTGCCTTTGTGAGCTTTCTGCTTCCAGCAACTGGTCCCCACAGTTTCTGGCCCCCACTTTAGGCAGGAGAACCAGCAGGAAAGCCAAGTGAGGAACGGAGGTGTGCTCACCTTTGCCAACCCCACTCCTCAGGTGGGGGAGGCAAGGTGAAGCACAACTCTCAGTCCCCGCAATCTTGCAGATGGAGAGACCCAGCCAACCAGAGTCAGGCATATGCCCCCCTCCCACTGGAGGGTGGCATAATAGGGGGTGTACCCACCCCAAGGAAGGGACCAATTGGTCCCAATCTTTTACTTACCTGTAACGCCCCTACATCTAGTATTCAGGGGAACCCTCGAACCTTGCCTCCTCAGACAAGCAACGATCAAGAAGAAAAGAAGAAGAAGGACCGAACAGCTGTGCCAAAGCTAAGAAGAGGAGGACGCCCACTGACTTGGCCCCAGCCCTACTGGCCTGTCTCCACCTCAAACATGCAGAAGCGAAACTCCGGTGTGTCCTGCATCAAGCAACCTCAAGAACCCCGAGGACATGCCCTGCCTTCCAAAGAAAAGACTTTGTCTCCCGTGAACATCGGATTTGTTCACCCACAGACTCCAGCTCCTGCAAAATCCGCGAGTCTGCACCACTCTGCACCCGTCTCCCTCCGCCCGAGTTCAAGTGGCCCAACACCAGGAGGAGGTATGCCCAGCGATCCTGACCCAAGATCCAGTGATCCCTGACATGCCTCAAGCCTCCAGCTGATGCCTGCAGTCTCAATCCAGAGGGTCCCCCCAACCGCGAACAGGAGCTGGTAAGAATATCCAACCCTAAAAGACACCCCTGCACCCGACGCCCCCCGGCCAAGGGTGGCACAACCGACGGTGTCCAACCATCCCCCAGCATCCCAACTTACCTCTCCAAGTAGTGGTCGCTCCCAGAATACCTTTGTCCCCGAGCCTGCAGTGTGTTTGCAAACCGGAGAATCCCCATTGAAAGTAACAGGGCACCCGACGCTAAAACAGCACCCTGCACCCGGCCGCCTTAGTGCCGCTGTGGGTGTACCTTGGGTGCTAAATTGAACCCCCATTTGCCCTGATCTAAATTCCAGGAGCTTAGCTCCCACAACCTTGTGTCCTGCTCTTGAGCAGCCACCAACCGGAGGCCCCCAATTCCCCGTTGGATAACATTGGGCCTCAGCACTCTGCACCCAGCCGCCCTAGTGCCGCTGTGGGTGCTTTGAGAGTGCATCCTCAACCCTGGGAGACCCCTGAGTCTAACCCCAGAAAACCAACTCCCACAACAAAGTACTTACCTGTTAACCGATAACTTCATTTCCTCCCGTAGGATAACATTGACTGTTTTCTATGAAAAAGTTGGAAAATCTATAAAAGTCTATACAACTGTGTACAAATAACAAAAGCGCATTTACTTACCTTTATACAGGAAATGTCCCAGTGCTGTATCCAGGTATACTACACTGTGTAAGAAAAGTAATCAGCAAAGTAATATACAGGACCTACTACTGAAAAGTCATTACAAAGTATATGTACAATATTTCAAAGTATTGCTTTTCCAGTAATTTTACTGTAACCAAAACAAAGTATATATACAACTGCAATTCAAACTGTATTTTTGCTGCAAAGTATAAATCACTTACCTAAGCCAGGCTTGCTTGGTTCTAAGAAATAAATATAACTAAATAATCTTTGAATGTGTGAAGTCATTTGCTGATTGAGTGTGTACAACAAATGCTTAACACTACCCTCTGATACAGCCTTACTGCTCTCCCACACTACCACAAATAGAGAGTAAGGTGCTATCTACTTTTACCTCTGCCTACCTTTGGGGTTCCACTAGACTCTGTGCACACTATACCTCATTTTGGCATAGTATATACAGAGCCAGCTTCCTACACCTTTCTATCAACTTTTACCCTCTTCCACCATCTCACTCAGAGATCCTCTATCTTCTACAACCCTGGGGTCCTCCAACATCACCCCCTTACATTCTTTCACTCCCTCTGTAACTCGACTAAGTCTAAAGAATTCTGGGATTTTCCTCGTATTACTCCAGAGTACCAGAATAATCAAGCAAGTGACAGATGACGGGCCTGTTTTTCTCACCTTCGTGCCACTCAAATTCACCATATTTACCTGGTGGCCCATTCAGCCTACTACAAGCTTGGCTCCAGCTCTGCTGATGGCCCAGCCTCCCAGATGAATGCATAAAGTCCTGAGTAGTACCTTGGAACCCCCATCTCCTTGCAGATGGTTTTCAACTGGTTTAATGTATAATCCTC
This sequence comes from Calotriton arnoldi, assembly GCA_963921515.1. Classification (NCBI taxonomy): domain Eukaryota; kingdom Metazoa; phylum Chordata; class Amphibia; order Caudata; family Salamandridae; genus Calotriton; species Calotriton arnoldi. The sequence goes on from CAWUFW010030498.1 coordinate 10,339, forward strand.
CAGCTTGGACAGCTCAAACTCCATGGCTTTACTTGCAGAATTGTAGAATAGATCAAAGATGCAAAGCAGGAAAATAATGAAGAAAAATCAAAATGGTCCTTGAGCATTCACCAAATTACTGTTAGGCACTGCACAAACGCAAGTCCTATCCTCACCACTGATCACGAATGTTAGAAAGTGGGTCTCTAGTTGGTGAGATATGCACCCTAATCAAGAAGGGACCAAAATCCTAGTCAGGGTAAGTCACAACACAACCTAAATTATCCTGTGCTCACCCTCTAGTAGCTTGGCACTGAGCAGGCAGGTTTAGCTTAGAAGGCAATGTGTAAAGTATGTGTGTAATACCTCGTACAGCAAAACAGTGAAAACATCACAAAAATACTCCACACAGGTTAAGAAAAAAGGATTTTTATATTCTGAATTAAAAAGATGAAAATTACAACAATTCAATGTATGAAACTTGAGAAAATGAATTTTGAAAGAATAAATGCAGTACAGCGCTTAGAAGCAAATATCGATATTGGGGTTACTTTAGGTCGCGCTGGATCAGGGCAAAGTCAAAGCTGGCGGCGGTCCGTCCACCTTTTTTAAATGTTGACGCAATAGACAGAAGGCCGAGGCAATATTCTCTGCTGGATTGCGCGGAACCAATTTAGATGCTCCTGTTGTGCTGGTGGTGTCCTGTGTGTGGAATCCTGACGGAGTGAGGTTCATGGTGGAAAGGAGTCCGGTAAGTACAACTTATTAATTAGCCAATACACATATGTGTCATGTTTGTATGAAAACCATATGTAGGCAATGTGTTATGCCCTTTTGTGTTATATTCTGCATGCCACTCACTGTAATACACACATTATTGAATGAACACCCACAGGCACCACTAGCACAACACCTACAAGCACCACAATAATAAATATTTTTTTTAAGTGCCTATACAGGTGTATTTACCTTGATCAGTAGGAAATGAACACTATTACACCTAAGAAAAATACTGCATGTAAGAGCGATGCAGAAATACACGAGACTACAGCCAATGTCAGCACACGATACATAGGACAATTACTCAAGCAGCTTACCTTAAATCTCAGCAACAATGGCATCATTTTGCGGTGTGGTGGATTCGGAGCAGCAAAGGAGGGACCTGGACGATGGGGTACAAGCCGTAAAGGGGAGAGATAAACAGGAAAAATGGTACGTTTTTACCTCATTTCCTTCGATTCCACCAACTCAAAGTTTGAACGATTACTGCCACAGTTGCCTCGGTGGAAAGGCACATCGTAATCAGCTCAGATGAACTCTTGGCTGGAGTCCCGCTGCCAGCCACTTCTGACTGGTGCTGTAGATGCAGGAGAAGATTCCTGGTGAAGGTGGTGGAATTGTGGGGTTCTTTTGCCCATGGACCCGCCAACATTTAAATCGGGCAGGTGGACCACCAAGTCAGCAGGCGGGATAACCGTTGAAAAAGCTTCGGCAGCACCAGATCCATCAAGCTCCAAGACATCAGAAAAGTTTAGAAATTTGTGTCTGATGATTTGAGGATGGCTTGAAAATTATTATCTGATGACTTTATAAGATGGGATTGCCGTTGATGATTTAAGGATCACTTGAACATGAGTATCTGATTATTCCCCAAATTAAAACAAGCTGAAGTTTTTCCTAATGATATGAGAATTATTTGCTGATGTTCTTAAAGAGCAAGCCCACTGTTGCAACTGGGTTCCATCCATTCACCATGCCTGGATTTGTTGCTTTTTGGTACACCCGGTTTGGACTTTTCACTGTGGATGGGTCTCCCTACAAGTGTCACACCCACGGTAATCACATGGCTAATGGACTGCTCATGTTTACTGCTAGTATCCATCTTTAAAGATAAGGCTGCTGCAACGCAGCAAGGGTTAGGGGCACTTGGATGGCTACACATGAACATGTGTGCACAAGTGTGCGGGCTGCGCGTGGGAGGCTACTGATGTGCACAGCCTAGTAACTGCACACGGGTGGCCTGGCTTAGTGGGGACTCTGCAGGATTAGATATTGACCTGGGGTAGGCCTTATAATGTTAGTTTACACTAATAGGGAAAGTCAGTGTGATTTACTGTTTGTCTGTTGTGACAGTTTATTATACACATAGGGCGTAAATTGCTTCAGAGTGCAGCTTTGCTTCCCTTTGGCCTACAGAGAACAGTGATGTATCAAAATGGCGTGTAACATGTGCGGGAAATGAAATTCTGCAAGTTTCAAAAAGATGGCTGTACAATTTATGGGTCATCCAGAAATGTCATATTACTCTGGCTCAGTTCAGGATTAGAGTCCAGGCCTTTTGTCACCCTGCTGTGCCAGGTTAATTTTATTTCCCGCCAGCAGCAGGAACAAAGGCCTCCACACACAAAGGGAGCAATTAACAGTGTTTAACACAGATCCTGAGGAGGAAGGGGTGTGATTGAAGGATCTCCATTAATCAATTAGCTGTCACACAGTGTCAGGGATAGGCCTGCCGAAGCCCACTGAATACAAGACAGAGCCCAGACATCTGGAGCCAACAAAGGAGAGGGTTCCCCTTTGGAAACTTGGTGGTAGAGGCCCTGTCAGTGATGTAAGCGAGGGCCAGAGCTGAGACCCCTTCAGGAGATGTGACTAGTGACTCCTGAATGACTCCTTGATGATGCTATTTTGAACTGTCCCAGCAGGCTGTGCAGGAGGGATGGGGTGGAGAGGTGATGTGATACCATGGGATTGGCATGGGTGCCTGGCTTCTGGAAACTTCCCCCCTTTAAAAAAACTCTTGCACAAGGAGGAGACTCTCTCTTGCTTGGTGTTTTTCTGTGCTTTGGTGGTGGATCCTGGGGCAGCCATGGACAACTTGAAGGAGGAACCCCTTGATTCCCAGAAAAGACTAATGACTCTGCCCAGTTGACCCCAGGACCAATGGGTGTCCCCAAGTGCCAGTGATGCTAGTCCCATTACGCCCGCTGAGGGCCAGTTAGGTAAAGCACTGCACTTTTGCACCCAGAGGCAAAGGCAAGCTGGAAGGCTGGTGCACGGAACTAGGAGAACCAGCTCTCTGTGGATTGTACTGCTTTGGAGGTAAGGTGGGCTCCTGCAACTGCACTTGTTGGCCAGAGCTCACCACCAAGAATAACATGAGCACACGATCATCAAAATTAGCGCAACGGGGCCCAAGTTATGGCATTTGAAATACTGAAGACCTTTGAGAAGAAAAAACGAGCATGAGACTCTGCCTTGTTTCCCCACTTTACCCTGGGGTGGGCAAGGGCCCAGTGCACAATTTTAAAAAATTTCTTACAGAAAGAGGACGTGTGTGGAGCAACCTGCCCAGTCTCTCCAATGGCCCAGAGATCCCAAACCCCAGGCCCTTGTTGCAATGGAGGGGATGGTACCCCATCCTTGACCCCCTGGCACAGGAGGAATGGTGGGCGCCATCACCTCCCCCCCATTGCTGGTGGGCCTGCCCTGCTCTTCGTGCCCGTGTTTTGGGGGAGCAGGAGGCCACCACAAGTCCAGAGATCCCTGCCCACAGGAGCGGGCAGGGAGAAAGAAGCTGCTGGATCCCTTGGCCACACATGGAGCTGCAGGCTGTGCGGTTTGGGTGCTGTGCATAAATCTTCCCTCCTTTCAGCCATTTCCTCCTGGGATAGGACACAGGAGGAAACACTGCTTCCTGCTCTCACAGGGAGCTCAAATTCAGGGATGTCACCCTCAGCGACTGCAGGTGGTTCCACAGAAGAGCCATTCCCAGACTCTCCTAATCCATTATTCTCCTTGAAACGGGTTTGTACCCAGGCCCTCAGCGCCATTCTTGGGGACTCCTCGGGCAGGAACCCCCATCTCCTTGCAGATGCTTTTCATCTGGTGTAATGTATAATCCTCCAGCTTGGACAGCTCAAACTCCATGGCTTTACTTGCAGAATTAGCCAGAGACATGATGTGTAGAATAGATCAAAGATGCAAAGCAGGAAAATAATGAAGAAAAATCAAAATGGTCCTTGAGCATTCACCAAATTACAGTTAGGCACTGCACAAACGCAAGTCCTATCCTCACCGCTGATCACGAATGTTAGAAAGTGGGTCTCTAGTTGGTGAGATATGCACCCTAATCAAGAAGGGACCAAAATACTAGTCAGGGTAAGTCACAACACAACCTAAATTATCCTGTGCTCACCCTCTAGTAGCTTGGCACTGAGCAGGCAGGTTTAGCTTAGAAGGCAATGTGTAAAGTATGTGTGTAATACCTCGTACAGCAAAACAGTGAAATCATCACAAAAATACTCCATTCAGGTTAAGAAAAAAGGATTTTTATATTCTGAATAAAAAAAGATGAAAATTACAACAATTCAATGTATAAAACTTGAGAAAATGAATTTTGAAAGAATATATGCAGTAAAGCGCTTAGAAGCAAATATCAATATTGGGGTTACTTTAGGTCGCGCTGGATCGGGGAAAGTCAAAGTTTGGCCTGACCGTGATGGAGCGCAAGCCGGCTACAGGACCCACACAGGCCTTGGTGAAAAAGGACCATTCCTGGTCGCAACAGCGAGATTCGTCGATGGTCTCTACACGGTGATGGCGATTGGTCAGTTCCGTAGATGGGTTCCGGAGTCGAGAGGCATCGAGTGATGCCAGGGTTTGGCCACGCAGGCGGTTCGATGCATCGATCTCACAATGCTGCAGTGGCGGTGATACACTGTCCAATGCGTTGATCTCTCAAGGCAAAGCGCTGGTTCCGAGGCATTGCGCCAATTTTACTCCCACAACCGGGTCGATGCGCAGGTTCGGCTACACACAGACAGGAGATACATTGAAATCCATGTTGCACTTATATGGGCCACTTCCAGTGAGCCAGGCACAGGATCAGAGGTAGAGACATTGATAACCCTGAGTCTGAGAGCAGCAGAGAAACAAACAGAAAAGCAGGCCTTCCAGATCAGCAGTTCAGTTGAGTCCTTGAGCAGCACAGCTTTTCTTCTGACAGAGACTCAGCTGTAGATCCAACAGTGTCTGATTTGGTGGGGTCAAAGACCCAGTAGTTCTAGCTAAATTTGTTTCTGGTCCAGGGAGGAACTGGCTTGGCAGTTCGGGCTGGACTGTTCCCATGAGGAACAGCATCAAGACTGATTTGCATATGGCTGGGCCCAAAGTGGAGTGGTGTGGTGAACATAAGAATGATGGATTAAACCCAAATCTTTGTGACTAGGGGTGAATGTTTGCATTGTTCAGCATTCTGTCCATCATTTGTTCCTTTTGCACTCTTTCTTAAAGTGGCATTTCTAAAACAGTAATGTAAAATCCACCTTAACCAGTAAAGAGAATTTATCATTACCATTACAAAGACATGAAACATGAAGCAGCTACTCCTTTCTAATCAGGAATTGCAGCTTAAAGGTATTTTGAGGAATTCCCAATGTTAGCCTTTGAGAGGAATAGCCCTCACGGCATTGAAAAATTAATTTGTACTTTTCGTCACTACAAGGACATGTAAAACATAAAGCTGCATGTCCAACCTTTTAGTTACACAGCACCTTTGCCTAAGGGCTACCTACGGCCTACCTTAGGAATTACAAAAACTATGCAAATTGCTCCAGTGAAATTAGATTTCGATCTTAATAGAGAGAACATCCCCTCCGACATATGGTATACTACTTTTTCTCTCCCTCCACATGGCTCTTTAATAGGATAGACTATATTTTTGCATCTCAAGCAGTAGCAGAACACTACTCATATTCATAATACCCTACCAAGTCATTTGCCACACTGGCTGTTATATATTTGGCAACACATTATACCCAAGATACATATTCGGAGACTGCAAGCAGTATTTCTATGAGATGCAAACTTCAAAGACAATATATGCCAGGTGCCTAATGATTACTTTCAGAAGAAATAGGGTGCAGCTACAACTAGGAAAGCAGAATAGAATGCATGCAGTGAAAGTAGTGATGAGAGGAGCTCAGCTTGAGAAAATATATGGAATGTGCAGGTAACTGCAAGCAATATTACAAGACTGAAAGATAGGTGATTGCCCTACTGCAGGAAGTGGTACGGAAACCTGAATTAAATAGGAAACTAGTAAAATGTACGCATATGTATTATGACTTAAGTGATTTAATATGCAGCCAAACATTATACAAAGAAGGAACAGGCCCGGAAGGAAGTTTACTAGTTTTTTCAGCAGGGCAACCTATCCAATGAATATTGGACCACAATTGGCAATTATAGTTTATACAAGGAATAATAAATAGCAGCTTACGTGATCACTTAAGAATTGTCGATGCCCAATCTGAAAGTCATTGACCCACATTTAATTAGAGCTTATTTAGATGACATGACATTGTTGTGCTTTAAAACAGAACAGAGAGGCTAGATGCCTCCTATGTAAAGAAGAATCACTATCCACACTACAAAATGTGAAGCATGGGCAGACCACTGACCAAGATTGGCTTCCAACAGAGTTCCACCAAGCATATGCCAGAGGATTGCTCAATAAACTCCTAGATGTTTGTAATGAATACCTCATGAGAGGCTAGCCGACTGGCACTATGAAAGAAACCTGGATCAAAGAGATTTCCAATCATGAAACTATTTTAATTTTTAAAAAAATCCCAAACATGAAACCAAAAAAAATAAAAAAGTGGAGGTTCCCAATCCTATGAAGGCCCCATAGGAGTGTAAGTCATAAAATCCATTATCAATGACTCCAGCTCATACCATGATACTAAGGGGTCGATTCCGATTTCGGTCGGAAGGTCTCCTAATCGGATTTTGCTTT
>CAWUFW010030499.1:0-17116 GCA_963921515.1 Calotriton arnoldi
GCTTTCCGCTACCATGGCGGTCGGGGTGGTTTTCCGGCCGCCATCCTAATAGACCCCATATTTCCTAAAAAATATTGTTGAAAGTATTGCATTTATCAGAATTATAATACCTATCACTAATTATTAAATAAGTCGCTAACTAATACCCTCTCCAATTTGGGAGAAATAATCCACTTTCCTGAGCTGGCAGAATCAGTTTCTTAAAACTTATTCTAGGATTGCACTTACTCCAAATAAACGTACTAACCAATCCATTCAATTCTTGAAAAAAATTATTATGCAGTACACATGGGATTTTTAAAAAAAATGAATAGAGGTGGGATAAGCATTTTTACCAATGCAACTCTCCCAGTAATAGAAATTGGTATCTTATTCCAGCTATCCAGCATACCTTGAATCTTAGAAAATAAGGGGAATATTTTAAGCCATTGATGTCTTCATATTTCTCCGATGCTCTAATTACCAAATATCTAACTGGCTTCCACTGGTATGCAGTTTGCAAGAAATGGGGTAAGGCATTGGCACTTATATTAAAGAGAAGAATCTCGGTTTTAGATATTTACTCGGTACTCCTATAACATTGAGAATTGATTGAAAATTTCAACCAGATCATTAAGTACCACCAACTCAGGTGACAAGAATAAAACCAAATCATCTGCATAGAGTTTAAGTTTAGATGCTTTTGGAGTTGCAGCTTTCACTCCACCATTCTCCCTTATAAAACAGGCCTACCTCAGTAATTACCAATGGCTGAGATTGATTCAAGCATTCCGTCCATCACTTTCTGTATATCTCAGTGTGTCACCCTAAGTGGGATGGGTAAGCCCGTACGTACGTTCTGTGCACATTGTGTCACTGGAGCCAAGCTATACCTGGCTGTTGAGCCCTAATGAGGGCCAAATCGGACCTCGGTTGGTTGTGTTCCAGTTGAGGGAGGATCTGGCCTGGCAGTTCCGGCTGGACTGTTCTCATTGGAGCAGGGTCAAGACTGATTTGCTTATGGCTGGGTCCAAACTAATGTGGCATGGTGTGCAAAATAATGATGGACTGGGATGCGGCCTGAGTAATTATCAGTGGCTGAGATTAATTCAAGCATTCCATCCATCCCTTTTTGTATTGGTATTAGCCGTGATCAAAGAGCCTCTGGCATTGTTACACAGGGACATAGGAATCCTTATCTTTGTTTTCTGCACTCTTACTTTCTTCTCTGAATTCATGCAATTGTTATAGGTTAACATCTATTTTCAGAGAAAAGTGGTGCTATTCCATGAATTTTTACTGCTATCAATTAAATGACATTGTAACTGAATTTGGTGTTGGTATTTTCTACTGTCTTTAGGTGGTATTTCCACTTTTCTGCATTAAAAAGAACCCCTTGGGTTAGGTGTTGCTATCTGAGCACATACTGAGACAGGGTACTTCTGTGCAGGAGGTACTCTGTTACACACAACACTCACACACATCAATTTCTTGTCAAGTTAGAGCTTGACACACGACTGACGCCATGTTTCCATTGACAGTTACATTTTATTGAGCTTAAATGGGGAATAAGCAGTGATGTGAATGGGAAGATGTACAAAGATGTAAATAGATGCCTTGAGGATTATGCTATTGTTCTTTACCACGCAAGACACGGCTAGGATTTTGGGCAAGACCTTCCTCCTTACTTGATTACATAGATGTGGGTCTCGGCCGTACAAGAACTCAGTGGTCCTTATGCTTTTGGTACATGACTTGAGCCAGCAGCTAGTGCATGTAGTCTGTCTGCTGACAGAGCTTTCATGAGCAATAGGAACTCATTTGCCCATCCCTACATGTTTGATTTGGCCCATAGGATGTCATTTTGCTCCAGCATGATATTTCACATGCTGGATAATCCTCAGTTGATGCTTTGTGGACAGCTGACACGTCTCACTGGCTGCTGTTGTCCAACAGGGACACCTTCCCCTTTGTGAAAGGTTCTCACCTCCTTTCAGGAGTTGGTAATTGTTTTAAGGTTTGTGACAGTAATGGTGGTAAAAAACCAATGATACATCTCATTACAAATCACAATTAGCAAAAAAAGGATCCTTTATACTCCCAAGCATAGCTGTGATCAGAACGAGTTGATAAATCAATTTTTCCATTTGGAAAGGCTTTACTGTATTGCAAAATAATTTTGGTAGATAGAGCAAAATATCAATTTTGCTGTTGCAAACCCTGAATTTTTTTGAAACACAGAGTTTGCGACCTCAAAATGGCTTTGTCCATCTGGGCTATTAGACTTTCCATCCGTCTGGCATTGGCGTAACGAAACCTGATGGGGCCCCCCTGCAAGGTACCTGGAGGGGCCCCCTCTGGACTCAATCAGGAGCTCTCTGGCCAGAGCACTGTGCTGAAGGGGCCCCCTGAAGCTTGGGCCCCCCTCGCACTGCGGGGGCTGCAGTGGTCTGTGTTACGCCACTGCCGTCTGGGGAGCCAGCTTTACTAAACAACTAAATCAACTAATAAAGAGCAGTAACTATTGACTCAGCATAACTTGACCATCACTTCCTTCCGAGCTGCATTCACCCGGATGAGAATACTTCCAAAGCTGTACCATGCCAAAGTGTTGTATGTCACCTGTTCCAGCCATTATGTTCATTATGCTGCTACAAAACTGCAACTTAGCCACCCGTGGAACAGACGGAAAACACCATCCTGGCTTCCAAAAAGCACGTTGATTGATCACCAAGGGAGACATGCATCACTCTTCAAATGCTTTGCCCCTCCCAGAAAACTATCCATAAAGGCAAGGTGACTCAGATCACCCAACATCGAGCTGCTGTCCGTGGCTAACCTCCTCAGTAGCTTTCCATTTCAAGACCGGTCGTATTGAACTTCCTCCAGCTCAGTGGCATAACACAAAATGATGGGACACCCCTGCAAAATGTGATGAAGGGCCCCCGAGCAGGGGCGGCTCCTCCACTAGGGCAGAGGAGCGTAGCCCCACTGCTTTCTTGCAGTGCGAGAAAGCCAAAACATAAAATGTTGAGCAGGGCAGTGAAGGAGTGGTTTGCACACTCCTGAGTGCGAAAAGACTGATTGGACGGCACTCTCGGGCCGCCCAAACCAGTCATGCGCACTCTGCCCTTTTTCCATGCACCCCATTAGCCCCTGGCTGGGTGGCGTCCTGACCAATCACAACGCTGCTTGCAGCATTGTGATTGGCTTTGGGGAGGGTCCGGAGGGAGCCTGGCTGCCTGCTCCTGTTCCTGTTGGAGGCAGGAGAGCAGGAGCCAAGAAGACGCGGGACCCGGCGGAAAGGAAGGTAAGTTTAATTTAATTTATTTATTTTTTAATTTACCCGCGACCCCCCCCACGACACCCCGCTAATCCCACCCGCGACCCCTCACGCCCGCGCCCTGACCCGCGAACAATGCCGGCCGTGACTGCCCTTGAGATCCCACATCTCAAGGAGAGTCATTAGCCCAGGGCTATTGAAGGGTTGGGCACCCTCGAAGGTTGGGGGCCCAAGGGGCTGCGTTACGCTCCTGCTCCAGCTGTGAAAAATAAAGGTCTTTCTCTTCAAACTACCATTTGACCCCTAGGAACCCTGCAGTGTTTTCTTATGTTTGACTTTCCTCCTTTCCCTTCCTTTTCTCTGCACTCCTTTCTCTCTACCTGTGCTCACTCCCTTCGCTTTCCGACTCTTCACCCTACTCCACACTCTGCACCAGCTTTGTCCGTTAGTAGCAAGTTACAAATGCTGAATAAATAAATAAAGTAATACACAAACATAGAAGCCGCTTACCACAACCTAACACAGAACCCTGCAAAGGCACATTCCTAACTGGTGGTCTAAAGGGCTGGATATAACATCGCTTTCTTGCCTTAAATAAAATCTGGATTTTCCTTAGGTAGCCTTGTAAAATCTCCCTTTTGTAACTAGACAGGAGGGACCCAATAAACCTAATGTCACGGCGTTAGTAGCCAAGGGGAGCCAGTAGGATGTGGCACCTCCATGTTGATGCTTGGACCCCATAAATATCCCAGGCAGATGAGCCCAACCCAAGCGCTTGGTGATTGAGTCACACAGAAACCAAGGATGATGCAACACACTTGAAATGTTTAATGCAAAACAACATAGATCAGATAATGTACAACAGATATAACACGAGCACAAAAGTCTGCTGATGCAGCCATCCCTAACTGAAGCCGGTAATGTGAAACAAAGGTGTGGGGTGAAGCCCACGATGCAGCACTACAAATGTCATGGAGAAACGCTCCCTTTAAACATTGCATAGGACAAGAAAACACGAAGGAAGAGAAAGATGAGCAGCCTTGTATGACAATAAATATCACACTTCACTCACCGAGTTAAAGTGGCCAAAGAAGGCTTGAGACCCTTCCCAGAGAGACCATAGGTGACAAACAGTGAATCCATAAACCTGCCTAAATGAACCAGTACGGTCCAGGTAGATGCAAAGGGCTCTTAAAACCCAGAGGGAAGGAGGTTTCTCCTCCTCCGGCGAAGAAAGGTTTGGACAAAAAAACGGAAGGACAATATCCTTCTGACAGTGGTCATCTGAAAAGACTTTGGGCAGAAAAAATTGACTAGTATGCAAGATCACCTTGTCGGGACAAAAACATAAAAAATGGGGAGAAGCCAGCAAAGCCCCAGTTTCACCAACCCTGCGACCAGAAGAAACCGCCACCAAAAACAAAACCTTAGCTGAAAGAAACTTAAGGTCCACTAAAGTAAGAGGGTCAAACGGAGGACCTGTCAATTCCTGAAGCACCAAGTGAAGATCACCGGGGGACCAGAGAGCAGGAGAAAGGTCACTGAAGCAGAAAACTCCTCAATAGCTGAGTCACCAAGGGAAAAACAAGGGACATATCTGAACCTCTGAAGGCAAGAATCGCTGCCCACTGGGGATGGAGTGTAGAGACGGCCAGGTCCAACGCAAAAACCATCCCTTAAAAAAACCAAAGCCCTGAGAGGATCACATGAATCGGAATACTCTGAGCCACCGCAAGCGAACAACTCTGAGCCAACATGGTAAAACTCTCAAGTGCCATTCCCCCAACCTGATGCACATGGGAGAGGACATGTTGAGAATAGGCACCTGCAATGGAGATGGATGAGTGAAAAACCTCCAATGGGGGCTCACTGCCAAACCTGGAAAAGGGCAAACCAAGGTCTCATGGACCATTCTGGGATGACTGGAAGACCCTCCACCCGATCCACCCGGATTTTCCTGAGAACCCTGGGAATCAAGGGAAACTGGGAAAAGGCAAACAGGATACCCTGGGGCCACAGGATGGAGAAAGCATCTATCACCCAGGCTGTCCTGGCTGGAACCAGGCTGCAAAACTGAGGGAGAAGGGCATTCTCCTCCAAGGCAAAAAGTTCCAGCCAGAGGAGGCCAAATCTGGACAGAATCTGCTGACAGACACATGGTCACAGACGAGGGAAACACCCTGCTCAGGGACTCCACAGGCCCATTCTTTTTCCCTGGAAGATAGACTGTGGATAGAGAGAGTAGATTCCTCTCGGCCCACAGACCAATCTTCTGGATGAGAAGAAACAGAGCCTGCTGCATACCCTCTTGCCGGTTGACATAGGCACGCATGACCTGGTTGTCTGTCTGGACACAGACAGCCTGGTTCCGAAGGAGAGGAGCAAACCCAAGTAGTGCCTGCCAAACCACCTTCAACTTCCTCCAGTTCAAGGACTGAAGAGCCTCAAAGTGGACCATCTGCCCTGGGTCTTGGAATCTCCCAGAACTGCTCCCACCCTTTGAGGCTCATTAGGACCACCGAGGGAGGAGACTTGAGATTGAAACCTCTGGAGAGATTGTGAGGCAACAACCACCACTGGAGATACTCCTGAATCTCTGGGGTAACAGGACTGAGAGCATCGTATTCCTGAGAAGCTGGATTCCAGTGGCGAAGAAGGTGATGCATGAGAGGATAGGCCATCTCCCTCTGACTCTGTAGCCAGAGACTGGCAGAAACCTGAGGTTGGAGCAGAACTCAAGAGAGATGTTGGAATAGAGTCAATTGTCTCTCAGGAGAAAAAAACACCATCCCCAGATCCACCCTGAAGAGGGCCACGATGAACTTCAGGGACTGAGAGGGTTGCAGAGAGAACTTTTTGTGGCTGATGAGAATTCCAAAAGCCTCCAAAAGATGGCAGATCTGTTTCACCTCCTCCGTTGCCGTAGAAAAAGAGGGAAAGACAATTAGCCAATCATCCAGGTAAGGGTAGACTTGAATGTCTTGAGAATGAAGAATACCTATCGGGGTAAGCAGACATAATATCGATGTTTAAATATCGATATACCAGAATATCGATGTTTAAATATCGATGCGGCATAATATCGACCTGCAAGAATATCGTCGACCAGAATATCGACATGCAGGTAAGAAATATCGTTTTACTTAATATCGAAGTTAGTAATATCGTTAGTAACAATAACGTTGTTAATAATACCTAAATGTATTTTAGTGTTCTGTATTTTAGTATATGTGTTAAAAGTATGCGATTTAAATATTTTGTATAAGTATAGCTTATTTTTGTAATGTATGTTTGAAATTTTTAGAAATAATTAATTTTATGATAATTAATTTTTGCGTATTTTAGTTCCGTAGCGGGTTGTGGGTTTATAGGGGAATAGGGTGGGAAGTAATTTAATTATAATATATTTATTAATAATTTTTAGAAGTTATTAATTTAAAAAAATTAAATATTGCGTTTTAGTTCCGTAGCGGGTTGTGGGTTTATAGGGGAATAGGGCGGGAAGTAATTTAATTATAAGTAATTAATTATTAATTTTAATTAATTAATATTTTTGTATTTAATCATTTATATTGTTAATTGTGTTAATTAATTTGTTATTAATTAGTTATTAATTGGTTATTAATTATTACTTGGTAAATATGTTAATTGTGTCATTTTTTTATGAGCGGGTAGGGAGTAGGGTGGGAAGTAATTTAATTAAAATGAATCAATTAATAATTTTATTAATTAATATTTATGTATTTACTATTTTATTTTGTTATTTGTGTTAAATAATGTGTTATTAATTAGTTATTAATTGGATATTATTATTAATACTTAATTGGTAAATGTGTTAATTGTGTTATTTTTGTTAGGAGCTGGTTGTGGGTTTATAGGGGAGTAGGGTGGGAAGTAATTTAATTATAAATAAATAATTAACTAATAATTTTTTATTAATTAATATTTGTGTATTTAATATTTTATATTGTTAATTGTGTTAAATAATATATTATTAATTACTTATTAATTGGTTATTAATTATTAATATTTAATTGGTAAATATGTAAATTGTGTCATTTTTTTAGGAGCGGGTTGTGGATTTATAGGGGAGTAGTGTGGGAAGTAATTAAACTTTAATATATTTTTAAATATTTTTTATATAATATTTAGTTATTGCTATTTTATAGTCTTAATAGTGTGAATTAAGAGGCCCATTACGATACCCGGCGTAAATAAATCCGCCAGGCATGGAAGCGGCAAAAATCCGCCCGCACACACCGTCTGAACACCGACCACGCCATTACGATTACACAAACCGAAAACCGCCATCGGCGGAAAAATCACACAAAATACCGCCCGCCATCGTCCGAGTCTGCGTCAAACCGCCCGCCACGGACGGAAACACGCACGACAACACAAAACCGCCCGCCCACACGGCCGACACACCGCACGTGAAATTACGATCGCACCGCCATGAGCGCGGAAAAACCACAAATATACCGCCCGCCAGCGCAAACAACGCCGATGAGAATCGACACGGCAGAAGCCATGGCGCCAACGTACCTGCACAGAAACCATCCGCACACAAAACCAATAGCACACAACATGGCCAACAAGTCCACACAGCAAGGCACGCACAAATACACAAGCACAGTACACATCCCGAAAACACCCCCCGGACAAACAAAAAATACAAAGGCCAGAACCCCAGACACAACACACCTGAAAACAACAGACCATGAGGACACACCCACATAGGTGAGTACAAAAGCAGCACTCCCACAGACTACAACCCCTTGCTACATTGCAAACCAGAGAGGAGAGGAGAGGACACAGTGACACAGCAAGGACAGCAGCACACCACAGAAACGCACACATCACTACCACCACCACCACCACCACCACCACCACCAAACACCACCACCACCACCACCACCACCACCACCACCACCACCACCCCGGCACCACAAACCCCCTGCACATTACACAACACACACCGCACCAGCACCACAAACACCATGGCACCACAAAGGATGCCCAAGTTCACGCCCATGGAGCTGACGTTCATGGTCGACGAGATCATCAAGGTGTACCCACAAATCTATGGGAACATGGTCCAGCACACACCACTAGCCACCAGAAACAGAATGTGGAACCGGATCGTAGACCAGGTCAATGCAGTCGGGACCCTGCCCAGAAACAGAGTCGAGATTAACAAACGTTGGAATGACGTAAAGAGCCTGGTCAAGAAGAAGGAGGGCAAAAACAGAGAGCTGGCTGCCGTCACTGGCGGAGGGAATCCCGCGCTCTTTAAGACCTTCAAAGCGTGGGAGGAGAAGGTGCGAGTCGTAATCCATCCGGAGATCCTCGCCGGATTAGCAGGGGGAGTGGAGGCTGGTAAGTACAAACTAATGTATACCAGCACACCGCTATGTACTCACATGCGCAACTACCATGCCACAGCTCCCAGGGACAAACACCCCCATGTCCAGCACACAATACACAACACATCACACACACATGCAACAGACACTACCACACACAGCCCAAACCGAACAACTGTAAGATGCGTGGGGACATGTGTACACTAAGCCAGCCACGTAACCACCAACAGGTCCCCAAATATGCCAGAAGCGCCACAACGAGCACCCACCACACCCATGTGTCCGCCACAGCTGCACTAACCGACAAGTAACAGGTAAGTGGCAGGAACACAAAGTGCAGTGGGTGGGACGGTGGACAGCCCAAGTACAACACACACCAGGCCCCAGTCCCACAGCACAGCAAGGAGGAGCATCCCCCACACCCCACAGCCACGTGTCAGCCACCGCAGTGCACAACGACAGCCGAAAGGCAGACATCACGGTCCACAGCAATCGGTGTCAGTGGGTGTACAGCCACCCCCACGACCCACAACACCCCCCACCCCCACAGACCTGCAACATGGAGCACCCCCGCTTAGAGCCATGTGGCATCCAGTACAGTGCACGCACGAACAACTTGCAGGTGGGAAACTGGACAGGGCTGGATTACTGGAGGCATGAGGACCATAACACCACCAACACATGGGACATGTCACGTAGCAGACAAACACGCAGCACCGCCCACCGTCACGAACAAGTGAACAATGTGCACACGGACATGAACAACAGACTCACACCCCACATGACCCATCACAGACATAGCAACACCCAAGGAGCCACGTCTGCATGCACAAGCCACACTGAATATAGTCCCACACGGCAGCCACTGTGCAACTCATCACACACAACCGAAACACCATTGAAGTCCTGTCCATGTAGCCCCCACTGCCTGTCAACCCCACACCCCACAACTACGCCTATGTAAGACAAACAACACTAGACGCAACAGAGCGGAACAACATAAATGCACACGAACACCACTGAACCCATCAAACTCACAGACACACCATGCACATACAACATACCATCCATCCCATCCGTCAGCCCCAGACTCATGAAAGGCATGTCATCCGCACAGCTGCCACACATACAGCAGTCACGCTAAGACACATGCCCATGACCAACCATGTGCCAGAAGTCAATTAAGCGCACAACGCACTGTGAGCAACAACACACAACATGGGCCACACCCCCCCCGAGCACTGCAGTGATGCACATGGCACAGGGCAGCACGCACACCAAGGAGATGGGACAACTGCAATACGTTGGCTGGCACACAACTATCACTCACTCATAACGATGCGTCCAATGCCATGTCCAGTAATCACAACAGACAGCAAATATGCAGGGCATGTCAGGCATGCACACACCTCAGACCATGCACTGTCATGCTGCCACAACACATGTCACGTTCGGCACCCATGGCTCACAGCATGTACCCCAAAAGCATATCCCCTCCCAAATGCGAATCTGGGGCATGGCCCCCATGTTGCCATATGCGTTCCTAAGCGTTCCATTTGAACGCCAAAAGCATATCCCCTCCCAAATGCGAATCTGGGGCATGGCCCCCATGTTGCCATATGCGTTCCTAAGCGTTCCATTTGAACCCCAAAAGCATATCCCCTCCCAAATGCGAATCTGGGGCATGGCCCCCATGTTGCCATATGCGTTCCTAAGCGTTCCATTTGAACCCCAAAAGCATATCCCCTCCCAAATGCGAATCTGGGGCATGGCCCCCATGTTGCCATATGCGTTCCTAAGCGTTCCATATGAACTCCAAAAGCAAAGTACAAACCAGACCCAGGATGGGCCAGGAGCCCGCATACACCAGAGTCACAATGAGTAGGGGCACAGCAACACACCCATCGGCATGGCCAATCCGTCCCATGCCACATGTGCACAGCACACAGTCCCATTGCCTAGCACACACAACTACAGATGCCACAGCCACACACTCGCCTCCGGGAAACCCATGTACGAGATTGCACGAACTGCCAATGTCAGACGACTAATACATACTTCGCCAGGTGCAACACAATAACAAATCTCATTCTCTCCACAGGTGACGAACTGCTGGATGCTGGGGATGGAGACAGCAGCCAGCACAGCCAGCCCACAAGCCCCCAACGAGGACACACGGATCTGGAGGATCTGTCCTCCTCTTCGGACACGGACCACCAAGCTGGCCCATCTGGCGTGGCAGGGCCCAGCCGCTCCCCAGGACCCCTCCTACCCACCAACCCATCATCCAGGGATGCTGAACAGTCCCAGTCCCCTGCTGCCACTGTCGTTGCGGCCACATCCACGGTCATTGCGGCCACTACCACTGCCGCAACCGCCACCATCGCCGCACCGACCACCACCGCCTCCACCACCACCACGTCTTCGCTGGCACCAGCCCCAGCGCAGGTGGTGGCCCGGCCGACTGGATCCACCCTGGGAGCCACAGCGAGGACCGTGGTGTGCAATGTGGCTAGTGGGCAGGCCGGTGGCAGCAGGACTGGTAGGAGGAGCAGGGTCAGGGAAACGCCAGCCTCCCCTGGGAGCCATGCCCTGCCTCAAATGGCCAGAGTCCTTGGGGCCTATGAAGAGGCCCAAGGACAATGGGCCAGGTCTGCTACTGACACGCGGGAGGTGCTGGGGGTGCTGAGGTCCATGGACGCCCATATGGGCCAATTCGTGTCCCGTATGGACCAACTCGTGGACCTCATGGGCCAGCTGGTGGTGGCGGTGGGGTCACAGGCAAGGCCAGCAACACCACCTCCGCCACCACCTGCTAGGGCGCAGGGTCGGGCAGCAGTGTCCACTTCCCCTGCGTCCACAGCCAGTGAGCACACCTCACCCTCCACCAGCAGGTCGCCACCACACACCCCCTCCCAAACGTGGAAGGGGCCGTCCGAAGAGAAACAGATCTCCCGGGAGGACTTCGCACGCTCCAGTCGCAAGTGAGGCAGCCAGCCAGCCTTCCGCCAGCCTTCCTTGACCAGCCACTGCATTGACTTGCTCTACGATCCCACTCCACACAGCCAGCTGGATGGCATGTGTGTGTTGGACTATGGACATAGAACCAGTGGGTACACCCTGATCATCACGCAGCCATGACCGACAGCTCATTGTCACTGCACGCACCACTTTTGTCATCACCTTACACACAATCACATGTCACAGTTTGTAATAAATGCACCTTTTTCACTAACTGCTGTTTGTGCCCTGTGTTTTATTTGTACGGAATACAACGGCCACCTTGGGCGGAAAGGCACCTGATGCGTGGCATGGCAATGGAATCCGGAGGGCCTGTAGGGACCTAGGGGTGGGAGACAGAACAGGAGCACATTCAATGAGTGTGTCACACACCCATCACACAGTACATGTCAACAACTACAAGCAATGTACACACATCGCACAGAGCAATAGGGCACAATGCCACAGTCACCAACAGTGGCATCCTACCCTGGCCATGGAGCGTTGACACACTGCACGCAGTGAACATACGGCCACCCTGACACAGCACACACACACCTGCACAGATACAGACACATCATCCGTCGTACATGGACACTCACCGTCAAGTGAAGTAGCGGGCGATGAGCTGCTGGCGCACATTCCCAGCTTCCTCCTCTCCGCTGTCCACCTCACTCGAGCTGTCCTGGTCTGCGGGCTGGGGCCCTGGTTGATCTCCGTCATCCACAATGAGGGGGATCTGCTTCCGAATGGCCAGATTGTGCAGCATGCAGCACGCCACCACTATCTGGCACACCTTCTGTGGGGAGTACGCCAGTGCACCCCGGTGCGGTCCAGGCACCTGAACCTGGACTTGAGGAGGCCAAAGGTACGCTCGACCACACGTCTGGTCCTCCCATGTGCCTCATTGTATCGATCGTCTGCTGGGGTGCGAGGATTCCTCAATGGACTGAGCAGCCATGCCCCATTCGGATACGCAGAGTCACCTGGGTGTGAGGGACACAGAGAACCGTTGCTATTCCAACTGGACAGGGGACAGCATCGCACAACCAGCACGCTACACCACTCCACATACTCACCGACAATACAGCCACGATCCTGTTGCAGATTGGCCATCAGTCGTGGCAAGATGCTGTTGCGCATTATGTGTGCGTCATGTGCCGAGCCTGGAAACTTGGCACACACGTGGGTGATCACCATGTCCACAAGGCACACCACTTGCACATTCAGGGAGTGCGTGTGCTTCCTGTTGCGGTACAGGTGCTCAGTGGCCTGTGGTGGAACAAGGCCAACATGTGTGCAGTCAATGGCTCCCACGACGTGTGGGATTCTGCCAAGGGCATAGAATGCACCCTTCACTGCCGCCAATTCACGAGCCCTGGGGAATCTGATGTACCTGTTTCGGTACAGCATCATGGCTGCCAGTACATCCCTCAGCACCTTGCTGAACATGGGCTGGGACATCCCTCCTCCACTGCCCACTGTGTGCTGGAATGACCCAGTGGCGAAGAAATGCATGGCGGCCATCACCTTAGCCGTGGGGGTGACAGCAGTCGGATACACCCTGCGGGGACGGAGATGGGGCTCTAACATGGCACACAGTCGATGCAGAGTTGGCCTGTCCAGCCGAAACTTCCTGATTACCTCTGTATCGTCCATGTCCGCCAGCAATTGGTATGGGCGGTCAATGTTCGGTCTCCGCCTGGGTTAAATGGCAGAGGACACATGTCAAAGCAACACGGCACATAGCAATTTCGCATACACATCACTGACATGACTGAGCAAGCACATGAGCCACAGCCCAGCTGTCAAGCTGGGACGGCACGACCACAATACACTTACACAGGTCTCCCAACAATGGCAATGGCAAGTGAGACATACCACTGCCATGTGCATGCACATGGGGATCTAGGCCCCAATGACTTGCGGGCGTGCTGATGGGGACTGACTGCATATTCGTCAAGCGGCAACGCCACGGCAACATGAGTGTCTGCTGAGCATGGAACTGCTTCCGAGGCTGGATGAGTATGGCACACGACGACGACGATGTGGGCACGGGCTGAGCGGCCAATACAAGTGGGACCTGTGGCACGAGGGGATATGAGACAGTAGTAGGTGTCAGCACTGCACCCTATGTACAGCACTGTACGGATCACAGCTCCCGAAACATTGACTGGTGTCCACATTGACAGCCCCATGCCAAGACGGCTGTGTGCTTGCAGTCACACGTCACAGGTGAGAGGTTACATTGCACGTGCCAGGTGGCAGACGTACATAGTGGGAGCTGGCATGTGTGTGCATGTGTCTCCTGTTCAGGATCCACCAGATGGGCGCTGACTCTGTACTGACCATTGGACACAGCATGTTCCGTGGAAGGCTTGTGTGTGTGGGATGGTGGCACTGGATGTGCCTCCGTTGGGTGGGGGGCCATGCACAGGGCGGGTACGTCGATGATTGCGCATTGTTGGTCACGGTGGGTGCACCAACTAAGATGTGTTGCCCTGTGTTCAATTCCTATGTCCGCATGATGATGGACTGTGGATGTGAGCAGACTACACATTGGTCGATGTGCTGTCTATATGCATGTGCCTTCACACCAGGCACAGCTGCCCCTGCACATGTGACCCCTGCTGGACTCGCTGCTGGGTCTGTGGAGCTGATGCACCTTCTGCGCGTGGGGCGGACAGCTCTCCTCACTTCCCTCATTGCGCATGTCATGTCTTTGCCGCAGGTGACATGGCTCATGGAGGGCCCACATGTACGCGTGGGTAGGCTACACATGATTGTTCACTGGTCGCCACCCCCAGTCAGTGTTTCGAATGGGAAGGTTGTCGTGCTGGTGGTATGTTCGATGTGGCGGATGGGCGGGCCTAGGTGCGGGCTTACATTCCGGACATGGGGGGTAGTTGGATTGGCGACTAGTTGCAGTACACACGGGACACGTCTCTTCCTTTCCACATCTGGGTCATCCCTTGTACTAACTGACAGTGATACAGTCATCTTCGCCCCAGCCCTCATGTCCTCCCCTCGCCCCCAATATGCATGCTCACCTGCGAGGCTAGCGCTTGCACAGGCAGCCCCAAGCTCGCACCAGAGAGGGCAAGGAGTGTATGTGTGGGTCCAGTTGCACGAGTGGGCTGTCTCAGGGTATGATGTGTGGCGGGACGCCGTCCACCTGCGTGGTGCCCCAAATGGAGACCCGGCCTGCATGGACTATGCATCACAGTCTTCGCCTTCCGGATCCGCCACCTGCGACACCCAGTGGCTGTGGCTGCCCTTGCGGCCAGGCCGCGTCCGTCTGTGGCTGTTGGCCCACACATTCACTCTTTGGCCTCTCTGGGGAGGGCTCGGGGGTGGTGGCGCACACGCTTGCACTTAGTCGCAATGGCATGTGTCGTGGTTGGTATGATGGGCAATGGATGGGATGGTGCGAGCCACCTCCCGTGACGTCAGTGCTGCTCGTGCTGTGGTGCGTCCCCCTACACTTCCATCTGACTTGTGCCATGCTAGACGTTGAGGTTCTATTGCCTGCGTGATATGACCAGGAGGAGCGAGGAGACCTCACACACACCATGCTCCACTGACATCCCGTGCCCTGTATCGCCTGTGCGGATTGACTATGTTGGGGTTACACCTGGTCGACTGGGGCTGTGTGTGCCTTGTCAAGGGGCATGGCGGGCGCACAACAGGATCCAGCTTGTCCACAGAGGGTGGGCTGAGGTGCGCCTGGTACCGCTTTGTACGTGTGCCCGGCTGCTGTGCACACACGTGTTCACTCCCCCGACAGGTGTCCTCTCACAATGCCCAGGGAAGCGGTGGTGTACTGTTCATGACCCCTCCCAACACGGCGTGCTCCAACTTGGCATGTGCGCATCTACCCGTCGCACCCACCCACCTGAGCACTGCGTCCATACGACTTCACACGACACATGTGTGTCTTCCACAGTAGTGCTACTCATTTGCGTTGACATCCAATACCAGTGGACTACATGGTCATGTCACGACTGCCGTGTACTTCACATACTCTCATCCTCTCTCATTCGTACTTGTGAAATGAGTCAGCGGAGACAGTTTTGGTTTCAAACATTATATTGAGTCTTCTGTCCTCTGTGATGCAGTATAGTGGACACTACTGGCAGCGGGATACATGTTGAGGATATACTGAGCATGATTACAAATGGGATAGGGTGTAGGGTTACATGTGATTAGCTGTTGCATGTGGGATGTGGGCTTCAGAGTTACATCTGCTTGGCCAAGGCTGTGCTAATGTACATTTACGTATAGCTGCGGAGCTGCGGACTTTGACACAGACGGTATACATGTAGCCTACCAGACCGCTCGGCATCATGGGCACAGTCCATCTCAGTTCCATGTGACAGGTTTGCTGCGGTTGTTCCTCATGCACGCGTGCATGTGAGATGACATCAGGGCATGTGCTTGCGTGCATGCAGCGGCGTGCCACTTGTTGTTGCACTGTGGTGGTTACTGGACATGTCACAGTCACTGGGGTCGTGTTGTTGTTGTATGCACTTGTCGTCCATGCAAAGGTCCTGGTATGGGATTCCCGGGCGGGGGTGGGAGGGGTGCAGCACCCACAGACTCCAGGCGACCTATTCATGTCCACTGAGCGGTGTGTGTGTCCATGTGCGCTGGATCCATGTCGTGTCCTGGTTGTTCGTGCAGTTCCGTCCATGTGGGTGCGATACACAGAGCCCATGCCACTGCCTCCCACGATGCATGCGGTGTTCCTGGATGTGATGGGGAACAGTGTGCATGTCCCGGTCATATCCGATGTCATGGCGATGTCATTGATGGTGTGGTTACAGTTGCCGGTCGTTTGGTATGGCTGTTGTGGTGGTGACTGGCCAGTCCGTGCGGAAGCTGAGCATGGGTGCGGGGTTGGACTTCATAGGTCACTCGGGGAACCTGCGTTGTGGTCCGACGTATTTACAGGTTGTCAGGTATGCGATGCCGTCCAGCAGGGCTTCCATGTCATTGGTGGTGTACATGTTTGCCAGCCAATGAAGCGGATGGTGGCTGTCAAGGTGTTGTTCGTAGGTTGTCCCTTGGAGGACCATGATGGGGCATGCTGGGTGACATTCGATGTAGCTGTTCTCGATGATCCGTCGTGTGGAGGCACAGTGGTTCCATTTCAGTGCGGGTGCGATGTTGGCCACATACGCCATGCCCCCATAGGCAGAGCAGGCCCTGTCGTGTGCGTCCAGAGGGAGGAGTAGTGGTAGCAGGTCCGCCTTCAGACATGCCGGGTTGGAGAGGCATATCTCGACGGGATGCTGGTAGGGACACCTCCGACAGTAGAAGACGGGCATGACGCAGCTGAACAATGTGATGCGGTAAGTCAGTCGGTAACTTACGTTCAGCAGGGACAGGAGATCGCATCCCAATGTATGTATCGTGTTGGTTTTGTACAGCTTGAGCTGTTCGGCGTAGTTGGGTAGGTGTGTTGCGGTTGCCATTTCGCAGCGGT
>CAWUFW010030500.1:0-17116 GCA_963921515.1 Calotriton arnoldi
GTTACCATATAGATATTGATGCCGGAGTGGGGATCGAGAAGTGTATCTGAGTGGTACAAACTGCAAGAACGCTTTAAGCGGTTCTCTCATGTCAGGATATTTCTCTGCATGGAGCATGTAGTGGTTCAGTAGCGAACTTATCTTGTCACATGTCAGGGACCCCAGCGGCCATGATCACGCCGGTTTTCCAGCTGCTCTCGAATGGGAGTTACTTGATGCTAAATGATCAAGGTTGCTGCGGGATGCTTCCGGGCGTCGCCTATCTGGTCACCGTTAACTCCAGGGTTACTTGCTGTATGCAAGTATTGTTTCCGCCACTGAACACAGTCAGGGAGGCGCCGCTGTGGCCTTCGTTGAATGTTTCCTTTATACGATTTGATACTTTGAGCAGACTGAAAGCCATGGTTTTTCAGCAACCCGTGCCCTTAACCTCCGCTCGAGAAACCGTTGAACTTCAAGTTGCAAGGACCTCGACTGAGATACAAGCGCTTATACGTACAAACTGCCCCTTTCATTTCGCAGAAATGGTGGGTCGTATCTTCAATATGTCCGATATGAGCGGTATTGTACACCTATTTAAGACCATAGGGTCAGGACTATTAAACACCTTTCAGACAGTCCTCGGAGTTATCCCAAATTCTATACACTCCGTATTGGGAAGCGTCTTTGGAGGTCTCCCGCTTATCCTGTTCCTAATTGCAGGAGTCCTGATTGTAATATTACTGCTACGCAATGGACGGCCCAATTTCCGAGGAAATGGCGAACACGCTCATGGAGCAGAAATACCGTGAACGCATGGTACATCTTCTGGGCATACCTTGCCTAAGAGAACTGAACGCCTCTTGGTTTCTATTGTTTAGACCAGTCTGGGTGGACTGCATCTTACCTGTTCTTCAATGCCTGTTTTGCGGAGAAGAATGCGCGTTGGATCTCTGTCTAACGTTTCCATCAATTACGCCTCCGGACATGGATGCTATGCTGGACCCCGTAAAGTCCCATGCTCTGCGTTGTCCCCTGCGTCTTCCAATTCTGATGAACGCATTCCTTGAGAATCCACAGGTGCCGTTTGCTCCTGCTGGGTTAGGTGACTCCTCCACAGGCACCCAGGTAACAACTGCCGCAGCAACGACTGTTGGCAGTGCTGAATTCCATCTATGTGCGATTGATGTTCTCTGTGAGGCTTTGGACTCGTCTGCAGTAGCTAACACCGATAATGCTGTATTTTCCAGCCAGGACACTTAATCTCAAATTGGCTCATTGCGTCCTGGAAAAGAATTCGACCTCTTCACTCATTTCATAAATAAACAAACAAAATTTGGAAAATTTCCTAAATTGACACTTTCGTTTGAAAAAGCATGGCCTTATTCTGCTTGTAGCGATGCAACTTTTATAAGTGGGACAGAATTGACTTTTTCAAGTGCCGACTATGAATAGCTAATTTTAAAAAAAAATTACTTATTTTTTTTAACGATTTTAAAACCATGTTTTTGGCTGCTTTTAAAATAATGTTTTTTAAATTTGGTCCAGATTTTAAGTATGGTCATTGTCATCCAATTCGAAAGAGGAGTGGGTGTTATGTTTCATATAGAGGCCCTAATATAGACATGTTCATATATCCCCTAATATAGACATAATCGTATAGGCCCTATTATGGTCCTAATCATATATGCCCTATTTTAGTCATGATCTCCGATGTCCTTATATAGGCATGATCTTTTACCTACAGTACGCAACGAACACTGAGGGTTGAACGTTATCTAGTCTGTGGTTTGAACACTGAAGGGTTTTTCCCGAACACAGGCCTACAATGTACTCCTAAATTATGCATGAGCATTCACCAGCTACATCTCCTGCATAATGTGAATGTACAAAGTTCACCCCTGACGTCTTCCTCATGTCTAACAAAGACCAATACACACTGGGACGAGACACTTTAGGGTATAAATACACCACATCTTGCCACGGTAGGATAGAGGGAACCGAGACTTCCATGCCGACACACTGACCAAAGACGCTGAGGCTCCTGCATGCAGTTGCTCCAGCTGACAGCGGTCTAACACAGCCAGACAACTTGAGACTAGGACGGGGTCCCACACTTATCTCTATTCAGGTAATGGAGTTCGTCTAAATCCTAGAGGGATTCTTGTCTCTTAGGTTTTTAGACCTACACACATGCTAGGTACACTTAGGTACATGTAGTTAGGCATCGTAGAAGTATGTGCACTTTTATAATGCATTTTATATATTCATGTATGTAACCATTATTATTGCAATATGGTAGAACTGTACTATCCTTTCACTTTTATCGTACTGCTGATAATTTATCTCTGCTACTGCCTGCTGGTTGTTGTAGCACATATATTCTACACTAGAATAACAACTGTTCAATAAATACTTATTGAAACGCCCAGACTGTTTATTCTGTGTAACTGAGACAAACCGAACAAGTAAGCACGAGTGACTGAGCGAAAAGTAGTACATTGTTTCCACGATTCTGAGGGATCAGGGTTGTCATGATCTAAGTTGCCAGAAACTTGCAACTTGCAACAGCACCGGACGTCGCCTTCCTCACCGAAACCTGGATGAACGCCTCCTCAGCGCCCGACATCGCCATAGCCATCCCGGACGGATACAAGATCACCCGGAGGGACCGCGTCAACCAGACGGGAGGAGGCATCGCCATCGTACACAAGAACACCATCCGCATCTCGACTAACTCCGACGAGACCTTCACCGCCGCCGAACACCTACACTTCCAGATACACACTGACCCCAAGACCACCCTCCGAGGCACCCTCATCTACAGACCCCCGGGACCACGCACACTATTCAGCGAAGACATCGCAGACTTCATCAGCCCGCACGCCATGCCCTCCGCCGACTACATCCTCCTAGGGGACCTCAACTTCCACCTGGAGAACAACAACGACAGAAACACCACCGCCCTGCTGGACAGCCTCGCCAACCTCGGACTCAAGCAACTGGTGAACACGCCCACCCACTACGCCGGCCACACGCTTGACCCCGTCTTCTCTTCCAGCAAGCACATCTCCTTCAGCCACGCCACCGGACTCCACTGGACCGACCACAGCTGCGTCCACTTCAGCTTCAGAAAGACTGCGACCCACCACCACCCGCAACAGGCTCCCGCCGGAGCTGGAGCAAGATCACCGCCGAGCAGCTCACCGCCTCCCTCAGCCAGAACACACCCACCAACACAACGGACCCAAGCGAAGCAGCCAGCAACCTCGCCAAGTGGCTGACCGCCTGCGCCCGACGACCTCGCACCACTAAAAACCCTCCCAGCAGACCCGGAAGCAAGAAAACCCCTTGGTTCACCAACGAACTCAAGGAATCCAAGAAGAACTGCCGCACTCTCGAGAAAACCTGGCGACTCGACCAGACCACAGACAACAGGACCGCCCTCAAGCACGCCACCCGCAAACACCACCAGCTGATCCGTGCCACCAAGAAGTCGGCACTCAAAGAACGACTGGACAACAACGCCCACGACAGCAAGGAACTTTTCAGCATCGTCAAAGAGTTCTCCAACCCCAGCGCCTGGAGACAACGACATCACCCCTCGCAAGACCTCTGCAACTCACTCGCCGCGTTCTTCCACCGCAAGATCACCGACATACATAACAGCTTCGACGCACAAACCACGCACCCTACCGCCGAACCAACGCCCGCCACCACCACCCTCTGCAACTGGACCCCGATCAGCACCGAAGACACCACCCGCACGATGAACTCCATCCACTCCGGATCACCAACCGACCCCTGCCCACACCACGTCTTCAACAAAGCCGACGCCACCGTCGCACCCCATCTCCGGGACATCATCAACTCCTCCTTCCACACCGCCACCTTCCCGGAGAGCTGGAAGCACGCCCGAGCTTACCGCCCTCCTGAAGAAACCAGCGGCGGACCCCACCGACCTCAAGAACTACCGTCCCATCTCGCTCCTTCCGTTTCCGGCCAAAGTCATCGAGAAGACCGTCAACAGACAGCTTGCCGCCTTCCTCGAGACGAATGGATCCTCGACCCCTCGCAGTCCGGGTTTCGGGCCAACCACAGCACCGAGACCGCCCTTATCGCAGCCACCCGACGACATCAGAACCCTAACCCACAACGGGGAAACAGCAGCCCTCATCCTCTTGGACCTCTCCGCGGCGTTCGACACCGTCTGCCACCGCACCCTAGTGAAGCGCCTCAGCAACATCGGAATCCGAGAGAAAGCACTGGAATGGATCATCTCGTTCCTCGCCGGAAGAACCCAGAGAGTCCGCCTCCCCGTTCAGATCCAAGGCCACCGAAGTCATCTGCGGCGTTCCTACGAGGATCTTCACTCAGTCCAACCCTCTTCAACGTCTACATGAGCCCCCTCGCAGCCATCGCACGCCAACACAACCTCAACATCATCTCCGACGACACCCAGCTGATCCTCTCCCTCACCAACGACCCCACCACCGCCAGAGCCAACCTACACGACGGGATGAGAGACGTCGCCGACTGGATGAGGAACAGCCGCCTTAAACTGAACTCAGACAAGACGGAAGTCCTCATCCTGGGATCATCACCCTCCGCCTGGGACGACTCTTGGTGGCCCCCGGCCCCTGGGCACCGCGCCCAAGCCAACGGACCACGCACGCAACCTGGGCTTCATCCTGGACTCCTCCCTGTCGATGACCAGACAAGTCAACGCCGTCTCATCTTCGTGCTTCAACACCCTGCGCATGCTCCGCAAGATCTTCAGATGGATCCCCACTGAAACCAGGAAGACCGTCACCCAGGCACTCGTCACCAGCCGACTGGACTATGGGAACACCCTCTACGCCGGAACCACAGCCAAACTTCAAAAAGACTCCAGCGCATCCAGAACGCCTCCGCACGACTCATCCTGGACATCCCCGACACAGCCACATCACCGGACACCTGAAAGACCTGCACTGGCTCCCCGTCAGCAAGAGAATCACGTTCAGACTCCTCACCCACGCACACAAGGCCCTCCACGACCTGGGCCCAAAGTACCTCAACGACCGCATGACCTTCTACACGCCCACCCGCCAGCTACGATCAACCAGCCACGCCCTCGCCACCGTACCACGCATCCGCAGAGCCACCGCCGGAGGAAGATCCTTCTCCTACCTGGCAGCCAAGACCTGGAACTCCCTCCCCACTCACCTTCGGCGAACCAGGACCATCTCTCCTTCAGGAAACAGCTCAAGACCTGGCTGTTCGAGCAGTAACTACCCCTCCCCCAGCGCCTTGAGACCCTCCCGGGTGAGTAGCGCGCTCTATAAATGCCGTGATTGATTGATTGATTGAAACTAATCTCTCCCCGATAAGAGGAGATTCTAGTGGCACTGTGAGCTAGCTAATGCAAAACAGGCTAACATACGCAGTGGGGGTGCACAGAGCCAGTCTGCCACCAAGCCCACAGTTTGTTATCCAAACGCGCAGGTCCTGCATTGGTACTATAGGAACTACACAACACTGCACCATGCTTTGTGCCTTAGGGACATGTATTGGTCACCTGCTGTAACTGCACAATGCTATTTGTTACAGGGACATCTATTGCTCAACTGGTTTTAACTACACCATGCTATGTGCCACAAGGACCTCTGTTAGTAACCTGATGTAAGTGCACCATGCTATGTGCCACAAGGACCTCTATTAGTAACCTGATGTAAGTGCACCATGCTATGTGCCACAGGGGGTATTATTTTTTCATATAGTGTAACTGCACCATGCTATGTGCCACAGGGACTATTATTGGTCCTATGGTGTAACTACACCATGCTATGTGCCACAGGGACATCTATTGATCACTTGTAAGTGCACCATGACATGTGCCACAGGGACCTCTATTGGTCACTTGGTGTAACTGCAATATGCTATGTCCATGAGCACATCTATTGGTGACTTGTTGTAAGTGCACCATGCGATATGCCACAGGGTCATCTATTGGTCACCTGATTATAACTGCACCACGCTATGTGCCACAGTGACATCTATTGGTCAGCTAGTGTAACTGCACAATGCTATGTGCTACAGGGAAATCTATTGGTCATCTAGTGTAACTGCACCATCCTATGTGCCACAGGGACATCTATTTGTCACCTGGTGTAAATGCACTATGGTATGTTTCACAGGGACATCTATTGGTCACTTGGTATAACTGCACCACGTTATGTGCCACCGGGACATCTGTTGGTCACCTGGTGTAGCTGTACCATGCTATGTGCCACAGGGACATCTATGTATCATCTGGTGTAACTGCACGGTGCTATGTACCATACAGACATCTATTAGTCAACTGCTGCAACTACACCATGCTGATAGCCACACAGACATCTATTGGTCACCTGGTGTAACTGAACCATACTGTGTGGTATAGGGACATCTTTTGGTCACCTGGGGTAACTACACCATGCTATGTGCCACAGGGACATCTATTGGCCACCGGGTGTAAGTGCACCATGCTATGTGCCACAGGGGCATTTATTGGTCACCTGGTATAACTGCAGCATGCTATGTGACACAGGGACATCTACTGGTCACCTGGTGTAAGTGCACTATGCTATGCGCCACAGGGACATCTATTGGTCACTTGGTATAACTGCGCCATGCTATGTGCCACAGGGACATCTATTGGTGACTTGTAAGTACACCATGATATGTGCCACAGGGACCTCTATTAGTCACTTGGTGTAAGTGAACCATTCTGTGCCACAGGGACACCTATGGGTCACCTGGTGTAACTGCACCATGTTATATGCTAACTGCGACATGCTTTCTGGAATAGGAACATCTATTGGTCACTTGGTGTAACTGCACTTGCTATGTGCCACAGGGACTAATATTGGTCATATGGTGTAACTGCAACATGTTATGTGCTACAGGTCATCTATTGGTCACCTGTTTGTAGGGACATCTATTGGTCACCTGGAGCAACTGCACCTTGCTATGTGCCATAGGGACATCTATTGGTCAACTGGTGTAAGTGTAATATGCTACGTGCCAATGAGACATCTATTGGTCAGCTGGTATAACTGCACCATTCTATGTGCCACAGGGACATCTATTGGTCACCTGGTGTAAGTGCACCATGCTATGTGCCACAGGGACATCTATTGATCATCTGATGTAATTGCCCAATGCTAGGTGCCACAGGGAAATCTATTGGTCACTTGGTGTAACTGCACCAAGCTTTGAGCCATTGGTACATCTCTTGGTCGCCTGATGTAAATGCACCATGATATGTGCCACAGGGACATCTATTGGTCACTGGTGTAACTGCACCATGCTGTGTCATAGGGACATCTATTGGTCAGCTGGTATAACTGCACCATTCTATGTGCCACAGGGACATCTATTGGTCACCTGATGTAAGTGCACCATGCTATGTGCCACAGGGAGTATTATTGGTCATAAGTGTAACTGCACCATGCTATGTGCTACAGGGACTATTATTGGTCATATGGTATAACTACACCATGCTATGTGCCACAGGGACATCTATTGGTTACCTGGTGTAACTGCACCCTGTTGTGTGCTTCAGGGTCATCTATTTGTCAACTGGTGTAAGTGCAATATGCTATGTGCCACCGGGACATCTGTTGGTCACTTGATGTTACTACACCATGCTATGTGCCATAGGGACATTTATTGGTCACCTGGTGTAGCTGTACCATGCTATGTGCCGCAGGGACATCTATGGGTCATCTGGTGTAACTGCACCTTGCTATGTGCCATTCGGACATCTATTAGTCAACTGCTGCAACTGCACCATGCTGATTGCCACACAGACATCTATTTGTCACCTGGAGTAACTGCACCATGATATGAGCCATAGGGATATCTATTCGTCACTTGGTATAACTACACCATGCTATGTGCCACAGGGACAACTATTGGCCACCGGGTGTAAGTGCACCATGCTATGTGCCACAGGGGCATTTATTGGTCACCTGGTGTAACTGCAGCATGCTATGCACCACAGGGACATCTATTGGTCACTTGGTATAACTGCGCCATGATGTGTGCCACAGGGACCTCTATTGGTCACTTGCTGTAAGTGCACCATTCTGTGTCATAGGGACATCTATTGGTCACCTGGTGTAACTGCGACCATGCTTTCTGCAATAGGAACATCTATTGGTCACTTGGTGTAACTGCACCATGCTATGTGTCACAGGGAAATCTGTTGGTCACTTGGTGTAACTGCACCATGCTAATGTGCTACAGGGACATCTATTGGTCACCTGGTGTAACTGCACCATGCTATGTGCCACAGGGACATCTATTGGTCACCTGGTGTAAGTGCACCATACTGTGTAGCCACAGGGACATCTATTGGTCACCTGGTGTAACTGCACCATGCTATGTGCCACAGGGACATCTATTGGTCATTTGGTGTAACTGCACCATGATATGTGCCACAGGGACATCTATTGGTCACTTGGTGTAACTGCAACATGTCATGTGCCACAAGGGACATCTATTGGTCACCTGGTGTAACTGCACCATGCTATGTGCCACAGGGACATCTATTGGTCACCTGGTGTAACTGCACCATGCTATGTGCCATAGGGACATCTATTGGTCACCTGGTGTAACTGCACCATGCTATGTGCCATAGGGACATCTATTGGTCACCTGGTGTAACTGCACCATGCTATGTGCCACAGGGACATCTATTGGTCACCTGGTGTAACTGCACCATGCTATGTGCCACAGTGATATCTATTGGTCACCTGGTGTAACTGCACAATGCTATGTGCCACGGGGACATCTATTGGTCACCTGGTGTAAGTGCCCCATGCTATGTGCCACAGGGACACCTATTGGACATATGGTGTAACTGCACTTGCTATGTGCCACAGGGACATCTATTGGTCACCTGGTGTAACTGCACCATGCTATGTGCCACAGGGACATCTATTGGTCACCTGGTGTAACTGCACCTATGCTATGTGCCATAGGGACATCTATTGGTCACCTGGTGTAACTGCACCATGCTATGTGCCATAGGGACATCTATTGGTCACCTGGTGTAACTGGCCCATGATATGTCACACAGGGAAATCTATTGGTCACTTGGTGTAGCTGCACCATATGTGCATCAGGGACTTCTATTGGTCACCTGATGTAACTGCACCACGATATGTGCCACAGGGACATCTATTGGTCATTTGGTGTAACTGCACCATGCTGTGTGCCATAGGGACATCTATTGGTCACCTGGTGTAACTGCACCATGCTATGTGCCACAGGGACATCTATTGGTCACCTGGTGTAAGTGCACCATGCTATGTGCCACAGGGACATCTATTGGTCACCTGGTGTAACTGCACCATGCTATGTGCTACAGGGACTATCTATTGGTCACTATGGTGTAACTACACCATGCTATGTGCCACAGGGACATCTATTGGTCACCTGGTGTAACTGCACCATGCTATGTGCCACAGGGACATCTATTGGTCACCTGGTGTAACTGCACTATGCTATGTGCCACAGGGACATCTATTGGTCACTTGATGTAACTGCACCATGCTATGTGCCATAGGGACATCTATTGGTCACCTGGTGTAACTGCACCATGCTATGTGCCACAGGGACATCTATTGGTCATCTGGTGTAACTGCACCATGCTATGTGCCATACGGACATCTATTAGTCAACTGCTGCAACTGCACCATGCTGATGTGCCACACGGACATCTATTTGTCACCTGGAGTAACTGCACCATGATATGAGCCATAGGGACATCTATTGGTCACTTGGTGTAACTGCACCATGCTATGTGCCACAGGGACATCTATTGGTCACCTGGTGTAAGTGCACCATGCTATGTGCCACAGATACATCTATTGGTCACCTGGTGTAACTGCACCATGCTATGTGCCACAGGGACATCTATTGGTCACCTGGTGTAAGTGCACTATGCTATGCACCACAGGGACATCTATTGGTCACTTGGTATAACTGCGCCATGATGTGTGCCACAGGGACCTCTACTGGTCACTTGCTGTAAGTGAACCATTCTGTGTCATAGGGACATCTATTGGTCACCTGGTGTAACTGCGACATGCTTTCTGCAATAGGAACATCTATTGGTCACTTGGTGTAACTGCACTTGCTATGTGCCACAGGGACTAATATTGGTCAAATGGTGTAACTGCACCATGTAATGAGCTACAGGGTCATCCATTGGTCACCTTGGGTAACTGCACCATGCTATGTGCCACAGGGACATCTATTGGTCACCTGGTGTAAGTGCACTATGCTATGCACCACAGGGACATCTATTGGTCACTTGGTGTAAGTGCACTATGCTATGCACCACAGGGACATCTATTGGTCACTTGGTATAACTGCGCCATGATGTGTGCCACAGGGACATCTATTGGTCACCTGGTGTAACTGCAACCATGCTCTGTGCCATAGGGACATCTATTGGTCACTTGGTGTAACTGCACTATGCTATGTGCCACAGGGACTAATATTGGTCATATGGTGTAACTGCACCATGTAATGAGCTACAGGGTCATCCATTGGTCACCTTGGGTAACTGCACCATGCTATGTGCCACAGGGACATCTATTGGTATCCTGGTGTAAGTGCACCATGCTATGTGCCACAGGGACATCTATTGGTCACCTGGTGTAAGTGCACTATGCTATGTGCCACAGGGACATCTATTAGTCACTTGTAAGTGCACCATGATATGTGCCACAGGGAATACTATTGGTCACTTGGTGTAAGTGAACTTCTGTGCCCCAAGGACACCTATTGGTCACCTGGTGTAACTGCACCATGCTTTGTGCCATAGGGACATCTATTGGTCAGCTGGTGTAACTGCAACAGGCTTTCTGCAATACGAACATCTATTAGTCACTTGGTGTAACTGCACCATGAAATGTGCCATAGGGCCATCTATTCGTCACTTGGTGTAACTGCAGTATACTCTGTGCCACAAGGACCTATATTGGTCACCTGCTAGAAGTGCACCATGCTATGTGCCAAGTGGACATCTATTGGTCACCTGGTGTAACTGCACCATACTGTGGGGTATAGGGACATCATTTGGTCAACTGGTGTAAGTAGACCATGCTATGTGTCATAGGGACATCTATTGGTCACCTGGAGCAACTGCACCTTGCTATGTGTCCAGTTGACATCTAATGGTTACCTGGTGTAAATGCACCATGCTATGTGCCAATGAGACATCTATTGGTATCCTAGTGTAACGACACCATGCAACTCCATCATGCTATGTGGCACAGGCACATCTATTGGTCACCTGGTATAACTGCACCATGCTATGTGCCGCAGGAACATCTATTGGTCACCTGGTGTAAGTCATCATGCTATGTGCCACAGGCGCTTTTATTGGTCACCTAGTGTAATTGCCCTTTGCTATGTGCGACAGGGACATCTATTGGTAATACTGTGTAACTGCACCATGCTATGTGCCACAGGGACACCTATTGCTCAACTGGTGTAACTGCACCATCCTATGTACCACAGGGACATCTATTGGTCACCTGGTGTAACTGCACCATGCTTTGTGTCATAGGGACATCTAGTGGTCACCTGATGTAACTGCACCATGTTATGTGCTACAGGGACTATTATTGGTCATATGGTATAACTGCACCATGC
This sequence comes from Calotriton arnoldi, assembly GCA_963921515.1. NCBI lineage: Eukaryota > Metazoa > Chordata > Amphibia > Caudata > Salamandridae > Calotriton > Calotriton arnoldi. Next base: position 11,677 of record CAWUFW010030500.1, read on the forward strand.
TGTGTGCCACAGGGACTATTATTGGTCATATGGTGTAACTGCAGCATGTTATGTGCCACAGGGACATCTGTTGTTCACCTGGTGTAAGTACACCATGCTGTGTGCCACATGCACATCTATTAGTCTCCTGGTGTAAGTGCACCATGCTTTGTGCCACAGGGACATCTATTGGTCATTTGGTGTAAGCGCACCATGATATGTGCCACAGGGACTATTATTGGTCATATGGTTTAACCGCACCATACTGTGTGGTACAGGGACTCTGTTGGTCACCTGGTAGTATCTGCACCATGCTACCTATGTGCCATAGGGACATCTATTGGTCACCTGGTGTAATATGCACCATGCAATGTGCCATAGGGACATCTATTGGTCACCTGGTGTAAGTACACCATGCTATGTAGCTACAGGGACATCTATTGGTCACCTGGTGTAACTGCACCATGATATGTGCCACAGGGACATCTATTGGTCACTTGGTGTAAGTGCCCCATGCTATGTGCCACAGGGACACCTATTGGACATATGGTGTAACTGCACTTGCTATGTGCCACAGGGACATCTAGTGGTCACCTGATGTAACTGCAGCATGTTATGTGCCACAGGGACATCTGTTGTTCACCTGGTGTAAGTACACCATGCTATGTGCCACAGGGACATCTATTGGTCACTTGGTGTAACTGCACCATGCTATGTGCTACAGGGACATCTGTTGGTCACTTGGTGTAGCTCACCCTGTTATGTGCCAAGGGACATCTATTGGTCACCTGGTGTAACTGCACCATGCTTTGTGCCACAGGGACATCTATTGGTCATTTGGTGTAAGCGCACCATGATATGTGACACGGGGAGATCTGTTGGTCACCTGGTATATCTGCACCATGCTGCTATGTGCCATAGGGACATCTATTGGTCACCTGGTGTATATGCACCATGCTATGTGCCATAGGGACATCTATTGGTCACCTGGTGTAATCTGCACCATGCTATGTGCCACAGGGAAATCTGTTGGTCACTTGGTGTAACTGCACCATAACTATGTGCCACAGGGACATCTATTGGTCACCTGATTGTAACTGCACCATGCCATGTGCCACAAGGACCTCTATTTGTCACCTGGTGTAACTGCACTTGCTATGTGCCACAGGGACATCTATTGGTCATATGGTGTAACTGCAACATGTTATGTGCTACAGGGTCATCTATTAGTCACCTGTTTGTAGGACATCTATTGGTCACCTGGAGCAACTGCACCTTGCTATGTGCCACAGGGACATCTATTGGTCAACCTGGTGTAAGTGCACCATGCTATGTGCCACATGAGACATCTATTGGTCATCTGGTATAACTGCACCATGCTATGTGCCACAGGGACATCTATTGGTTACCTGGTGTTACTACACCATGCTATGTGCCACAGGGACATCTATTGGTCATCTGGTGTAACTGCACCATTGCTATGTGCCACATCGGACATCTATTGGTCACTTGGTGTAACTGCACCATGCTGATGTGCCACACGGACATCTATTGGTCACCTGGATGTAACTGCACCATGATATGAGCCACAGGGACATCTATTCGTCACCTGGTGTAACTGCACCATACTGTGTGGTATAGGGACATCTTTTGGTCACCTGGTGTAACTACACCATGCTATGTGCCACAGGGACAACTATTGGCCTCCGGGTATAAGTGCACTATGCTATGCACCACAGGGACATCTATTGGTCACTTGGTATAACTGCGCCGTGATGTGTCACAGGGACCTCTACTGGTCACTTGCTGTAAGTGAACCATTCTGTGTCATAGGGACATCTATTGGTCACCTGGTGTAACTGCGACCTGCTTTCTGCAATAGGAACATCTATTGGTCACTTGGTGTAACTGCACTTGCTATGTGCCACAGGGACTAATATTGGTCATATGGTGTAACTGCACCATGTTATGTGCTACAGGGTCATCCATTGGTCACCTTGGGTAACTGCACCATGCTATGTGCCACTGGGACATCTATTGGTCACCTGGTGTAAGTGCACTATGCTATGTGCCACAGAGACATCTATGGGTCATGTGGTGTAACTGCACCTTGCTATGTGCCATACGGACATCTATTAGTCAACTGGTGCAACTGCACCATGGTGATAGCCACACAGACATCCATTGGTCACCTGGAGAAACTGCACCATGATATGTGCCATAGGGCCATCTATTCGTCACCTGGTGTAACTGCACCAAGCTTTGAGCCATTGGTACATCTATTGGTCGCCTGATGTAAATGCACCATGATATGTGCCACAGGGACCTCTATTGGTAACCTGATGTAAGTGCACCATGATATGTGCCACAGGGACCTCTATTGGTCACTTGGTGTAACTGCAACATGCTATGTGGCATAGGGACACCTATTACTCAACTGGTGTAACTGTACCATGCTTTGTGCCACAGGGACATCTATTGGTCACCTGGTGTAAGTGCACTATGCTATGTGCCACAGGGACATCTATTGGTCACTTGGTTTAACTGTGCCATGATATGTGCCACAGGGACATCTATTGGTCAGTTGTAAGTGCACCATGATATGTGCCACAGGGAATTCTATTGGTCACTTGGTGTAAGTGAAACATTCTGTGCCACAGGGACACCTATTGGTCACCTGGTGTAACTGCACCATGAAATGTGCCATAGGACCATCTATTCGTCACTTGGTGTAACTGCAGTATACTCTGTGCCACAAGGACCTATATTGGTCACCTGCTAGAAGTGCACCATGCTATGTGCCAAGTGGGCATCTATTGGTCACCTGGTGTAACTGCACCATACTGTGGGGTATAGGGACATCATTTGGTCAACTGGTGTAAGTAGACCATGCTATGTGTCATAGGGACATCTATTGGTCACCTGGAGCAACTGCACCTTGCTATGTGTCCAGTTGACATCTAATGGTTACCTGGTGTAAATGCACCATGCTATGTGCCAATGAGACATCTGTTGGTAGCCTAGTGTAACGGCACCATGCAACTCCATCATGCTATGTGGCACAGGCACATCTATTTGTCTCCTGGTGCAAGTGCAACTTGCTATGTGCCAATGAGACATCTATTGGTCACCTGGTATAACTGCACCATGCTATGTGCCACAGGAACATCTATTGGTCACCTGGTGTAAGTCACCATGCTATGTGCCACAGGCGCATTTATTGGTCACCTGGTGTAATTGCCCTATGCTATGTGATACAGGGACATATATTGGTAATACGGTGTAACTGCACCATGCTATGTGCCATAGGGACACCTATTGCTCAACTGGTGTAACTGCACCATGCTTTGTGCCACAGGGACGTCTATTGGTCATCTAGTGTAACTGCACATTGCTTTGTGCCACAGGGACATCTATTGGTCACCTGGTGTATCTGCACCATGCTTTGTGCCACAGGGACGTCTATTGGTCATCTAGTGTAACTGCACATTGCTTTGTGCCACAGGGACATCTATTGGTCACCTGGTGTATCTGCACCATGCTATGTGTCATAGGGACATCTAGTGTCACCTGATGTAACTGCACCATGTTATGTGCTACAGGGACTATTATTGGTCATATGGTATAACTGCACCATGCTGTGTGCCACAGGGACTATTGTTGGTGATATGGTGTAACTGCACCATGCTATGTGCCACAGGAACATCTATTAGTCGCCTGGTGTAAGTACACCATTCTGATAGCTACAGGGACATCTATGGGTCACCTTGTGTAACTGCACCATGCTATGTGCCATAGGGACACCTATTGCTCAGCTGGTGTACGTGCACCATGCTGATAGCCACAGGGACATCTCTTGGTCACCTGCTGTAAGTGCACGAAGATATGTGCCAAATGGACATCTATTGGTCACTTGGTGTAACTGCACCATGCTATTTGCAACAGAGACATCTGTTGGTTACTTGGTGTAGCTCTACCCCGATAAGTGCCACGAGGACATCTATTTTTCACCTGGTGTAACTGCACCATGCTTTGTGCCACAGGGACATCTATTGGTCATTTGGTGTAAGCGCACCATGATATGTGACACAGGGAGATCTGTTGGTCACCTGGTATATCTGCACCATGCTGCTATGTGCCATAGGGACATCTATTGGTCACCTGGTGTATATGCACCATGCGATGTGCCATAGGGACATCTATTAGTCACCTGGTGTATCTGCACCATGCTATGTCACAGGGAAATCTGTTGGTCACTTGGTGTAACTCCACCATAATATGTGCCACAAGGACATCTATTGGTCACCTGATTGTAACTGCACCATGCCATGTGCCACAAGGACCTCTATTTGTCACCTGGTGTAAGTGCACAATGCTATGTGCCACGGGGACATCTATTGGTCACCTGGTGTAACTGCACCATGCTTTGTGCCACAGGGACATCTATTGGTCATATAGTGTAACTGCAGCATGCTATGTGCACAGGGACATCTATTAGTCAACTGGTGCAACTGCATCATGTTTTAAGCCTTCGGGACATCTATAGATCATTTGATGCAACTGCACCATGACATGTGCCACAGCGACATCTATTGGTCACCTTGTGTAACTGCAATATGCTTTGTGCCACAGGGACATCTATTGGTCACCTGGTGTAACAGAACCATGCTATGTGCCACAGAAACATTTAGTGGTCACCAGGTTTAAGTGCACTGTGCTATGTGCCACAGGGACATCTATTGGTCACCTGGTGTATCTGCACCATGCTATGTTTCACATGGACATCTGTTGATCGCTTGGTGTAACTGCACCATGATATGTGCCACAGGGACATCTATTGGTCACTTTGTGCAACTGCACCATGCTTTGTGTGATAGGGACATCTAGTGGTCACCTGATGTAACTGCACCATATTATGTGCTACAGGGTCATCTATTCGTCACTTGGTTGTAATTACACCATGCTATGTGCCACAAGGACCCATATTGGTCACCTGGTGTAACTGCACCTTGCTATGTGTCATAGGGACATCTATTGGTTACCTGGTGTAAATACACCATGCTATGTGCCAATGGGACATCTATTGGTAGCCTAGTGTAACGGCACCATGCAACTCCATCATGCTCTGTGCCATAGGAACATGTGTTGGTCACCTTTTGTAACTGCACCATGCTATGTGCCACAGGCACATCTATTGGTCACCTGGTGTAAGTGCACCATGCTATGTGCCACGTGGACATCTATTGGTCACCTGGTGTAACTGCACCATACTGTGGGGTATAGGGACATCATTTGGTCAACTGGTGGAAGTAGACTGTAGGAGAGTAGGATCTGCTTCTCATGGGTACCCCCACTTTTTGCTGATGCTTCACTGTTTTTCGACTTTAGTCTGGCTGGGGCCCTGCTAATCAGGACCCCAGCCTAGCTGCTTCCTCTCTAAAATGGTTTCCATGTACCTTAG
>CAWUFW010030501.1:0-17115 GCA_963921515.1 Calotriton arnoldi
TTTACTTTTCATTTTCTCAGCAACTACTGAACGGATTTACACCATTTAACAAAAGGGTTCTTTCTGAACCAAGAACTACTCTTTGCCAAATCTGGTGTAATTCCGTTCAGCAGTTCAGGCTGTAGCCGTGTCTAAAGTTTCCTATGGAAAGTGCATGGGGAAACACGCTTTGGGACCCCTTTTTTCTCGGCCTCGCCTGACGTAATCCCGAGACTTTCAGGGTAGGAGCGGACCGGAGCGCCCACTGAGCTTGAAAATTTCGCAAGACACGCCAACCGGCAAGAGAGTTATTTCAAATAGAATGTCGCGGATTTCCTATGGATAATAGGTTGTAACTATAACTCATCTACTGGCGACCGCCAGTAGATAATATATATTATATATATATATATATATATATATATATATATATATATATATATATATATATATATATATATATGTATATATATATCTACTGGCGGTCGCCAGTAGATAGTTATAGTTAGGACCTAGTTTCCATAGGAAAGCGTTTTTCTTTTCCCAATAACTTTGGCGACAGATGACGAATCTTTGCGAAATTTTCAAAACTAGTGGGCGCTCCGGTCAGCTCCTATCCTGAAAGTTTCAGTGATTCGTCAAGCTGGGGCCGAGAAAAGGAGGGGTCCCAAAACGCGTTTTCCCATGTTATTTCCCTCGTAGGAAACTTTTGACACGGCTACAGCCCGAACTGCTGAACAGAATTACACCAAATTTGGCAAAAAGGTAGCCCTTGGTTCAGAAAGTGCCCTTGTTTAAATGGTGGAAATCCCTTCAGTAGTTCCTGAGAAATTAAAAATAGAGGTCAAAATCAATTTCCCATAGGAAACTTTAGACACGGTTACAGCCAAAACTGCTGAACGGAATTACACCAAATTTGGCAAAAAGGTAGTGCTTGGTTCAGAAAGCGCCCATTTTTTTAAATGGTGTAAACTCCGCTCAGTAGTTTTCTAGATATTAAAGGAAAAAAATCTTTATATATCTGGGCGGACCTAACTACACAAGCACGAGCTTGGCTCTAATTGGCTGCCAACACTTCAATTCAGGAAGAGTTGGCAGCCATGTTGGTGCAATGCTTTTTAGGTCTTGCCTAGCGACGCAGCTCATGCGCTGCACACTACACAAACACCACTGCACTGCCCTAAACCCTAAAACACTACCCCAGCATGACCCCCTAAACTGCACGAACACCACTGCACTGCCCTAAACCCTAAAACACTACCCCAGCACGACCCTCTACACTGCCCGAACACCACTGCACTGCCCTAAACCCTGAAACACCAGCCCCAGCATGACCCCCTACACTGCCCGAACACCACTGCACTGCCCTAAACCCTGAAACACCAGCCCCACCACGACCCCCTACACTGCCTGAACACCACTGCACTGCCCTAAACCCTGAAACACCAGCCCCAGCACGACCCCCTACACTGCCTGAACACCACTGCCCTAAACCCTGAAAACATCACCCCCAGCAAGACCCCCTACACTGCCCGAACACCACTACACTGCCCTAAACCCTGAAACACTAGCCCCAGCACGACCCCCTACACTGCCCGAACACCACTGCACTGCCCTAAACCCTGAAACACCAGCCCCAGCACGACCCCTCACACTGCCCGAACACTACTGCACTGCCCTAAACCCTGAAACACCAGCCCCAGCACGACCCCCTACACTGCCCGAATACCACTGCACTGCCCTAAACCCTGAAACACCAGCCCCAGCACGACCCCCTACTCTGCCTGAACACCACTGCACTGCCCTAAACCATGAAACACCAGCCCCAGCATGACCCCCTACACTGCCCGAACACCACTGCACTGCCCTAAACCCTGAAACACCAGCCCCCACATGACCCCCTACACTGCCCGAACACCACTGCACTGCCCTAAACCCTGAAACACCACCCCCATCAAGACCCCCTACACTGCCCGAACACCACTGCCCTAAACCCTAAAACACCACCCCCAGCAAGACCCCCTACACTGCCTGAACACCACTGCCCTGCTCTAAACCCTGAAACACCACCCCCTGCATGACCCCCTACACTGCCCGAACACCACTGCACTGCCCTAAACCCTGAAACACCACCCCCTGCACGAACCCCTACACTGCCCGAACACCACTGCACTGCCCTAAACCCTGAAACACCACCCCCAGCACAACCCCCTACACTGCCCGAACATCACTGCACTGCCCTAAACCCTGAAATAGCAGCCCCAGCACGACCCCCTACACTGCCTGAATACCACTGCACTGCCCTAAACCCTGAAACACCACCCCCTGCACGACCCCCTACACTGCCCGAACACCACTGCAATGCCCTAAACCCTGAAACACCACCTCCTGCACCACCCCCTACACTGCCCGAACACCACTGCACTGCCCTAAACCCTGAAACACCACCCCCTGCACAACCCCTACACTGCCCGAACACCACTGCACTGCCCTAAACCCTGAAACACCACCCCCAGCAAGACCCACTACACTGCCTGAACACCACTGCACTACCCTAAACCCTGAAACACCACCCCCAGCAAGACCCCCTACACTGCCCGAACACCACTGCACTGCCCTAAACCCTGAAACACCACCTACAGCAGGAACCCCTACACTGCCCGAATACCACTGCTCTGCCCAAAACCCTGAAACACCACCCCCAGCACGACCCCCTGCACTGCCCGAACACCACTGCACTGCCCGAACACCACTGCACTGCCCTAAACCCTGAAACACCAGCCCCAGCATGACCCCCTACACTGCCCAAACACCACTGCACTGCCCTAAACCCTGAAACACTAGCCCCAGCACGACCCCTACACTGCCCGAACACTACTGCACTGCCCTAAACCCTGAAACACCAGCCCCAGCACGACCCCCTACACTGCCCGAACACCACTGCACTGCCCTAAACCCTGAAACACCAGCCCCAGCATGACCCCTACACTGCCCGAACACCACTGCACTGCCCTAAACCCTGAAACACCATCCCCAGCATGACCCCCTACACTGCCCGAACACCACTGCACTGCCCTAAACCCTGAAACACCACCCCCAGCATGACCCCCAGCACGACCCCTACACTGCCCGAACACCACTGCACTGCCCTAAACCCTGAAACACCACCCCCAGCAAGACCCCTACACTGCCCGAACACCACTGCACTGCCCTAAACCCTGAAACACCAACCCCAGCAAGACCCCCTACACTGCCCGAACACCACTGCCCTAAACCCTGAAACACCACCCCCAGCAAGACCCCCTACACTGCCCGAACACCACTGGCACTGCTCTAAACCCTGAAACACCACCCCCAGCAAGACCCACTACACTGCCCGAACACCACTGCACTGCCCTAAACCCTGAAACACCACCCCCAGCAAGACCTCCTACACTGCCCGAACACCACTGCCCTGCTCTAAATCCTGAAACACCACCCCCTGCACGACCCCCTACACTGCCCGAACACCACTGCACTGCCCTAAACCCTGAAACACCACCCCCTGCACAACCCCCTACACTGCCCGAATACCACTGCACTACCCTAAACCCTAAAACACTACCCCCCGCACGACCCCCTACACTACCCAAAGACCACTGCACTACCCTAAACCCTAAACCACGACCCCCATGACCCCCTACACTACCCAAAGACCACTGCACTACCCTAAACCCTAAAACATGACCCCCTACACTACACAAACACCGCTGTACTACCCTAAACCCTAAAACACTACCCCCAGCACGACCCCCTACACTACACAAACACCACTGCACTACCCTAAACCCTAAAACACTACCCCCTACACTACACAAACACCACTGCACTACCCTAAACCCTAAAACACTACCCCCAGCACGACCCCCTACACTACCCAAACACCACTGCACTACCCTAAACCCTAAAACACTACCCCCAGCAGTACCCCCTACACTACGCAAACACTACTGCACTACCCTAAACCCTAAAACACTACCCCCAGCAGTACCCCCTACACTACCCAAACACCATTGCACTACCCTAAACCCTTAAACACTACCCCCAGCAGTACCCCCTACACTACCCGAACACCACTGCACTACCCTAAACCCTAAACCACTACCCCCAGCATGACCCCTCACACTACCCAAACACCACTGCACTACCCTAAACCCTAAAACACTACCCCCAGCACGACCCCCTACACTACCCAAACACCACTGCACTACCCTAAACCCTAAAACACTACCCCCAGCATGACTCCCTACACTACCCAAACACCACTGCACTACCCTAAACCCTAAATCTACCCCCAGCACGACCCCCTACACTACCCAAACACCACTGCACTACCCTAAACCCTAAATACTATCCCCAGCACGACCCCCTACACTACCCAAACACCACTGCACTACCCTAAACCCTAAAATACTACCCTCAGCAAGACCCCCTACACTACCCAAACACCACTGCACTACCCTAAACCCTAAAACACTACCCCCAGCACGACCCCCTACACTACACCAACACCACTGCACTACCCTAAACCCTAAAACACTACCCCCAGCACGACCCCCTACACTACACAAACACCACTGCACTGCCCTAAACCCTAAAACACTACCCCCAGCACGACCCCCTACACTACACCAACACCACTGCACTACCCTAAATCCTAAAACACTACTAAAGCACGACCCCCTAAAATACCCAAACACCACTGCACTACCCTAAACCCTAAAACACTACCCCCAGCACGACCCCCTACACTACCCAAACACCACTGCACTACCCTAAACCCTAAAACACTACACCCAGCACGACCCCCTACACTACACAAACACCACTGCACTGCCCTCAACCCTAAAACACGACTCCCCGCACGACCCCCTACACTACCCAAAGACCACTGCACTACCCTAAACCCTAAAACATGACCCCCTACACTACACAAACACCGCTGCACTACCCTAAACCCTAAAACACTACCCCAGCACGACCCCCTACACTACACAAACACCACTGCACTACCCTAAACCCTAAAACACTACCCCCTACACTACACAAACACCACTGCACTACCCTGAACCCTAAAATACTACCCCAGCATGACCCCTACACTACCCAAACACCACTGCACTACCCTAAACCCTAAAACACTACCCCCAGCAGTACCCCCTACACTACCCAAACACCACTGCACTACCCTAAACCCTAAAACACTACCCCCAGCAGTACCCCCTACACTACCCAAACACCATTGCACTACCCTAAACCCTTAAACACTACCCTCTGCAGTACCCCCTACACTACCCGAACACCACTGCACTACCCTAAACCCTAAACCACTACCCCCAGCACGACTCCCTACACTACCCAAACACCACTGCACTACCCTAAACCCTAAAACACTCCCCCCAGCATGACTCCCTACACTACCCAAACACCACTGCACTGCCCTAAACCCTAAAACACTCCCCCCAGCATGACTCCCTACACTACCCAAACACCACTGCACTACCCTAAACCCTAAATCTACCCCCAGCACGACCCCCTACACTACCCAAACACCACTGCACTACTCTAAACCCTAAATCTTCCCCCAGCACGACCCCCTACACTACCCAAACACCACTGCACTACCCTAAACCCTAAATCTACCCTCAGGACGACCCCCTACACTACCCAAACACCACTGCACTACCCTAAACCCTAAAACACTACCCCCAGCACGACCCCCTACACTACACCAACACCACTGCACTACCCTAAACCCTAAAACACTACCCCAGCATGACCCCCTACACTACCCAAACACCACTGCACTACCCTAAACCCTAAAACACTACCCCCAGCACGACCCCCTACACTACCCAAACACCACTGCACTACCCTAAACCCTAAAACACTACCCCCAGCACGACACCCTACACTACACAAACACCACTGCACTGCCCTAAACCCTAAAACACTACCCCCAGCACGACCCCCTACACTACACAAACACCACTGCACTACCCTAAACCCTAAATCTACCCCAAGCATGACCCCTACACTACACAAACATCACTGCACTACCCTAAACCCTAAAACACTACCCCCAGCACGACCCCCTACACTACCCAAACACCACTGCACTACCCTAAACCCTAAAACACTACCCCAGCACGACCCCCTACACTACACAAACACCACTGCACTACCCTAAACCCTAAAACACTACCCCCGCACGACCCCCTACACTACCCAAAGACCACTGCACTACCCTAAACCCTAAAACATGACCCCCTACACTACACAAACACCGCTGCACTACCCTAAACCCTAAAACACTACCCCAGCACGACCCCCTACACTACACAAACACCACTGCACTACCCTAAACCCTAAAACACTACCCCGCTACACCCTACACTGCCAAACACCACTGCACTACCCTGAACCCTAAAACACTACCCCCAGCACGACCCCCTACACTACCCAAACACCACTGCACTACCCTAAACCCTAAAACACTACCCCCAGCAGTACCCCCTACACTACCCCAACACCATTGCACTACCCTAAACCCTAAAACACTACCCCCAGCAGTACCCCCTACACTACCCAAACACCACTGCACTACCCTAAACCCTAAACCACTACCCCAGCACGACCCCCTACACTGCACAAACACCACTGCACTGCCCAAACCCTGAAACACCACCACCAGCACGACCCCCTACACTGTCCGAACACCACGGCACTGCCCTAAACCCTGAAACACCACCCCCAGCATGACCCCCTACACTGCCCGAACACCACTGCACTGCCCTAAACCCTGAAACACCACCCCCAGCACGACCCCCTACACTGCCCGAACACCACTGCACTGCCCTAAACCCTGAAACACCACCCCGCAGCCCAGCACGACCCCTACACTGCCCGAACACCACTGCACTGCCCTAAACCCTGAAACACCACCCCAGCAAGACCCCCTACACTGCCCGAACACCACTGCACTGCCCTAAACCCTGAAACACCACCCCCAGCACGACCCCCTACACTGCCCGAACACCACTGCACTGCCCTAAACCCTGAAACACCACCCCCAGCACGACCCCCTACACTGCCCGAACACCACTGCACTGCCCTAAACCCTGAAACACTACCCCCAGCACGACCCCCTACACTGCCCGAACACCACTGCACTGCCCTAAACCCTGAAACACCACCCCCAGCATGACCCCCTACACTGCCCGAACACCACTGCACTGCCCTAAACCCTGAAACACCAGCCCCAGCACGACCCCCTACACTGCCCGAACACCACTGCACTGCCCTAAACCCTGAAACACTACCCCCAGCATGACCCCCTACACTGCCCGAACACCACTGCACTGCCCTAAACCCTGAAACACCAGCCCCAGCACGACCCCCTACACTGCCCGAACACCACTGCACTGCCCTAAACCCTGAAACACCACCCCCAGCATGACCCCCTACACTGCCCGAACACCACTGCACTGCCCTAAACCCTGAAACACCACCCCCAGCACGACCCCCTACACTGCCCGAACACCACTGCACTGCCCTAAACCCTGAAACACCACCCCCAGCACGACCCCCTACACTGCCCGAACACCACTGCACTGCCCTAAACCCTGAAACACCACCCCCAGCACGACCCCCTACACTGCCCGAACACCACTGCACTGCCCTAAACCCTGAAACACCACCCCCAGCACGACCCCTACACTGCCCAAACACCACTGCACTGCCCTAAACCCTGAAACACCACCCCCAGCATGACCCCCTACACTGCCCGAACACCACTGCACTGCCCTAAACCCTGAAACACCACCCCGAGCACGACCCCCTACACTGCCCGAACACCACTGCACTGCCCTAAACCCTGAAACACCACCCCCAGCATGACCCCCTACACTGCCCGAACACCACTGCACTGCCCTAAACCCTGAAACACCACCCCCAGCACGACCCCCTACACTTCCCGAACACCACTGCACTGCCCTAAACCCTGAAACACCACCCCCAGCATGACCCCCTACACTGCCCGAACACCACTGCACTGCCCTAAACCCTGAAACACCACCCCCAGCACGACCCCCTACACTGCCCGAACACCACTGCACTGCCCTAAACCCTGAAACACCACCCCCAGCACGACCCCCTACACTGCCCAAACACCACTGCACTGCCCTAAACCCTGAAACACCACCCCCTGCACGACCCCTACACTGCCCGAACACCACTGCACTACCCTAAACCCTAAAACACTACCCCCAGCACGACCCCCTACACTACCCAAACACCACTGCACTACCCTAAACCCTAAAACACTACCCCCAGCATGACCCCCTACACTACCCAAACACCACTGCACTACCCTAAACCCTAAACACTACCCCCAGCACGACCCCCTACACTACCCAAACACCACTGCACTACCCTAAACCCTAAAACACTACCCCCAGCACGACCCCCTACACTACCCAAACACCACTGCACTACCCTAAACCCTAAAACACCACCTCAGCAAGACCCCCTACACTACCCAAACACCACTGCACTGCCCTAAACCCTAAAACACTACCCCCAGCACGACCCCCTACACTACCCGAACACCACTGCACTACCCTAAACCCTAAAACACCACCCCCAGCACGACCCCCTACACTACCCAAACACCACTGCACTGCCCTAAACCCTAAAACACTACCCCCAGCACGACCCCCTACACTACACCGAACACCACTGCACTGCCCTAAACCCTAAAACACTACCCCAGCACGACCCCTACACTACCCAAACACCACTGCACTACCCTAAACCCTAAAACACTACCCCCAGCATGACCCCCTACACTACCCAAACACCACTGCACTACCCTAAACCCTAAAACACTACCCCCAGCACGACCCCCTACACTACACAAAAACCACTGCACTGCCCTAAACCCTAAAACACGACCCCAGCACGACCCCTACACTACCCAAAGACCACTGCACTACCCTAAACCCTAAAACATGACCCCCTACACTACACAAACACCGCTGCACTACCCTAAACCCTAAAACACTACCCCCAGCACGACCCCCTACACTACACAAACACCACTGCACTACCCTAAACCCTAAAACACTACCCCCTACACTACACAAACACCACTGCACTACCCTAAACCCTAAAACACTACCCCCAGCATGACCCCTACACTACCCAAACACCACTGCACTACCCTAAACCCTAAAACAGTACCCCCAGCAGTACCCACTACACTACCCAAACACCACTGCACTACCCTAAACCCTAAAATACTACCCCCAGCAGTACCCCCATACTCTACCCAAACACCATTGCACTACCCTAAACCCTTAAACACTACCCCCAGCAGTATCCCTACACTACCCGAACACCACTGCACTACCCTAAATCCTAAACCACTACCCCCAGCACGACTCCCTACACTACCCAAACACCACTGCACTACCCTAAACCCTAAAACACTCCCCCAGCATGACCCCCTACACTACCCAAACACCAATGCACTGCCCTAAACCCTAAAACACTACCCCCAGCACGACTCCCTACACTACCCAAACACCACTGCACTACCCTAAACCCTAAACACTACCCCCAGCACGACCCCCTACACTACCCAAACACCACTGCACTACCCTAAACCCTAAACTCTACCCCCAGCACGACCCCCTACACTACCCAAACACCACTGCACTACCCTAAACCCTAAACACTACCCTCAGCACGACCCCCTACACTACCCAAACACCACTGCACTACCCTAAACCCTAAAACACTACCCCCAGCACGACCCCCTACACTACACCAACACCACTGCACTACCCTAAACCCTAAAACACTACCCCCAGCACGACCCCCTACACTACCCAAACACCACTGCACTACCCTAAACCCTAAAACACTACCCCCAGCACGACCCCCTACACTACCCAAACACCACTGCACTACCCTAAACCCTAAAACACTACCCCCAGCACGACCCCCTACACTACACAAACACCACTGCACTGCCCTAAACCCTAAAACACTACCCCCAGCACGACCACCTACACTACCCAAACACCACTGCACTACCCTAAACCCTAAATCCACCCCAAGCATGACCCCCTACACTACACAAACACCACTGCACTACCCTAAACCCTAAAACACTACCCCCAGCACGACCCCCTACACTACACCAAACACCACTGCACTACCCTAAACCCTAAAACACTACCCCCAGCACGACCCCCTACACTACACAAACACCACTGCACTACCCTAAACCCTAAAACACTACCCCCAGCACGACCCCCTACACTACCCAAACACCACTGCACTACCCTAAACCCTAAACACACTGACCCCCTACACTACACAAACACCGCTGCACTACCCTAAACCCTAAAACACTACCCCCAGCACGACCCCCTACACTACACAAACACCACTGCACTACCCTAAACCCTAAAACACTACCCCCAGCAGACCCCTACACTACCCAAACACCACTGCACTACCCTAAACCCTAAAACACTACCCCAGCACGACCCCCTACACTACCCAAACACCACTGCACTACCCTAAACCCTAAAACACTACCCCCAGCAGTACCCCCTACACTACCCAAACACCACTGCACTACCCTAAACCCTAAACACTACCCCCAGCACGACCCCCTACACTACCCCAACACCATTGCACTACCCTAAACCCTAAACACTACCCCCAGCACGACCCCCTACACTACCCGAACACCACTGCACTACCCTAAACCCTAAACCACTACCCCCAGCACGACCCCCTACACTGCCAAAACACCACTGCACTGCCCTAAACCCTGAAACCAGCCCCAGCACGACCCCCTACACTGCCCGAACACTACTGCACTGCCCTAAACCCTGAAACACCAGCCCCAGCATGACCCCCTACACTGCCCGAACACCACTGCACTGCCCTAAACCCTGAAACACCACCCCAGCATGACCCCCTACACTGCCCGAACACCACTGCACTGCCCTAAACCCTGAAACACCACCCCAGCATGACCAGCCCCTCACACTGCCCGAACACCACTGCACTGCCCTAAACCCTGAAACACCACCCCCAGCAAGACCCCTACACTGCCCGAACACCACTGCACTGCCCTAAACCCTGAAACACCACCCCCAGCACGACCCCCTACACTGCCCGAACACCACTGCACTGCCCTAAACCCTGAAACACTCAACCCCAGCACGACCCCCTACACTGCCCGAACACCACTGCACTGCCCTAAACCCTGAAACACCACCCACAGCACGACCCCCTACACTGCCCGAACACCACTGCACTGCCCTAAACCCTGAAACAGCACCCCCAGCATGAACCACTACACTGCCTGAACACCACTGTACTGCCCAAAACCCTGAAACACCAGCCGAAGCACGACGCCCTACACTGCCCGAACACCACTGCACTGCCCTAAACCCTGAAACACTACCCCCAGCATGACCCCCTACACTGCCCGAACACCACTGCACTGCCCTAAACCCTGAAACACCACCCCCAGCACGACCCCTACACTGCCCGAACACCACTGCACTGCCCTAAACCCTGAAACACCACCCCCAGCACGACCCCCTACACTGCCCGAACACCACTGCACTGCCCTAAACCCTGAAACACCACCCCCAGCACGACCTCCCTACACTGCCCGAACACCACTGCACTGCCCTAAACCCTGAAACACCACCCCAGCAAGACCCCCTACACTGCCCGAACACCACTGCACTGCCCTAAACCCTGAAACACCACCCCCAGCACGACCCCTACACTGCCCGAACACCACTGCACTGCCCTAAACCCTGAAACACCACCCCCAGCAAGACCCCCTACACTGCCCGAACACCACTGCACTGCCCTAAACCCTGAAACACCACCCCCAGCATGACCCCCTACACTGCCCGAACACCACTGCACTGCCCTAAACCCTGAAACACTCACCCCAGCAGGACCCCCTACACTGCCCGAACACCACTGCACTGCCCTAAACCCTGAAACACCACCCCCAGCACGACCCCTACACTGCCCGAACACCACTGCACTGCCCTAAACCCTGAAACACCACCCCCAGCACGACCCCCTACACTGCCCGAACACCACTGCACTGCCCTAAACCCTGAAACACCACCCCCAGCATGACCCCCTACACTGCCCGAACACCACTGCACTGCCCTAAACCCTGAAACACCACCCCCAGCACGACCCCCTACACTTCCCGAACACCACTGCACTGCCCTAAACCCTGAAACACCACCCCCAGCACGACCCCCTACACTGCCCAACACCACTGCACTGCCCTAAACCCTGAAACACCACCCCCAGCATGACCCCCTACACTGCCCGAACACCACTGCACTGCCCTAAACCCTGAAACACCACCCCCAGCACGACCCCCTACACTGCACCAACACCACTGCACTGCCCTAAACCCTGAAACACCACCCCAGCACTGACCCCCTACACTGCCCGAACACCACTGCACTGCCCTAAACCCTGAAACACTACCCCCAGCATGACCCCCTACACTGCCCGAACACCACTGCACTGCCCTAAACCCTGAAACACCACCCCGAGCAGGACCCCCTACACTACCCAAACACCACTGCACTGCCCTAAACCCTGAAACACCACCCCCAGCACGACCCCCTACACTGCCCGAACACCACTGCACTGCCCTAAACCCTGAAACACTAGCCCCAGCACGACCCCCTACACTGCCCGAACACCACTGCACTGCCCTAAACCCTGAAACACCAGCCCCAGCACGACCCCCTACACTGCCCGAACACCACTGCACTGCCCTAAACCCTGAAAACACCAGCCCCAGCACGACCCCCTACACTGCCCAAACACCACTGCACTGCCGTAAACCCTGAAACACCAGCCCCAGCATGACCCCCTACACTGCCCGAACACCACTGCACTGCCCTAAACCCTGAAACACCACCCCAGCAAGACCCCCTACACTGCCCGAACACCACTGCACTGCCCTAAACACTGAAACACCACCCCCAGCAAGACCCCCTACACTGCCCTAAAACCACTGGCACTGCCCTAAACCCTGAAACACCACCCCTGCAGGACCCCCTACACTGCCCGAACACCACTGCACTGCCCTAAACCCTGAAACACCACCCCCAGCACGACCCCCTACACTGCCCGAACACCACTGCACTGCCCAAAACACTGAAACACCACCCCCAGCATGACCCCCTACACTGCCCGAATACCACTGCACTGCCCAAAATCCTGAAACACCACCTTGAGCAGGACCCCCTACACTGCTCGAACACCACTGCACTGCCCAAAACCCTGAAACACCACCCCCAGCATGACCCCCTACACTGCCCGAACACCACTGCACTGCCCTAAACCCTGAAACACCACCCCCAGCATGACCCCCTACACTGCCCGAACACCACTGCACTGCCCTAAACCCTGAAACACCACCCCCAGCACGACCCCCTACACTGCCCGAACACCACTGCACTGCCCTAAACCCTGAAACACCACCCCCAGCACGACCCCCTACACTGCCCGAACACCACTGCACTGCCCTAAACCCTGAAACACCACCCCCTGCACGACCCCCTACACTGCCCGAACACCACTGCACTGCCCTAAACCCTGAAACACCACCCCCAGCACGACCCCTACACTGCCCGAACACCACTGCACTGCCCTAAACCCTGAAACACCACCCCCAGCACGACCCCCTACACTGCCCGAACACCACTGCACTGCCCTAAACCCTGAAACACCACCCCCAGCATGACCCCCTACACTGCCCGAACACCACTGCACTGCCCAAAACCCTGAAACACCACCCCGAGCAGGACCCCCTACACTGCCCGAACACCACTGCACTGCCCTAAACCCTGAAACACCACCCCCAGCACGACCCCCTACACTGCCCGAACACCACTGCACTGCCCTAAACCCTGAAACACCACCCCCAGCAAGACCCCCTACACTGCCCGAACACCACTGCACTGCCCTAAACCCTGAAACACCACCCCTGCAGCATCGACCCCCTACACTGCCCGAACACCACTGCACTGCCCTAAACCCTGAAACACCACCCCCTGCACGACCCCCTACACTGCCCGAATACCACTGCACTACCCTAAACCCTAAAACACTACCCCCCGCACGACCCCCTACACTACCCAAAGACCACTGCACTACCCTAAACCCTAAAACACTACCCCCAGCATGACCCCTACACTACCCAAAGACCACTGCACTACCCTAAACCCTAAAACATGACACCCTACACTACACAAACACCGCTGCACTACCCTAAACCCTAAAACACTACCCCCAGCACGACCCCCTACACTACACAAACACCACTGCACTACCGTAAACCCTAAAACACTACCCCCTACACTACACAAACACCACTGCACTACCCTAAACCCTAAAACACTACCCCCAGCACGACCCCCTACACTACCCAAACACCACTGCACTACCCTAAACCCTAAAACACTACCCCCAGCAGTACTCCCTACACTACCCAAACACCACTGCACTACCCTAAACCCTAAAACACTACCCCCAGCAGTACCCCCTACACTACCCGAACACCACTGCACTACCCTAAACCCTAAACCACTACCCCCAGCACGACCCCCTACACTACCCAAACACCACTGCACTACCCAAAACCCTAAAACACTACCCCCAGCACGACCCCCTACACTACCCAAACACCACTGCACTACCCTAAACCCTAAACACTACTCCCCAGCATGACTCCCTACACTACCCAAACACCACTGCACTACCCTAAACCCTAAACACTACCCCAGCACGACCCCTACACTACCCAAACACCACTGCACTACCCTAAACCCTAAAACACTACCCCCAGCAAGACCCCCTACACTACCCAAACACCACTGCACTACCCTAAACCCTAAAACACTACCCCAGCATGACCCCTACACTACCCAAACACCACTGCACTACCCTAAACCCTAAAACACTACCACCCAGCACGACCCCCTACACTACCCAAACACCACTGCACTACCCTAAACCCTAAAACACTACCCCCAGCACGACCCCCTACACTACACAAACACCACTGCACTGCCCTAAACCCTAAAACACTACCCCCTGCACGACCCCTACACTACACCAAACACCACTGCACTACCCTAAACCCTAAAACACTACTCCAGCACGACCCCTACACTACCCAAACACCACTGCACTACCCTAAACCCTAAAACACTACCCCCTGCACGACCCCCTACACTACCCAAACACCACTGCACTACCCTAAACCCTAAAACACTCCCCCCAGCACGACCCCCTACACTACCCAAACACCACTGCACTGCCCTAAACCCTAAAACACCACCCCCAGCACGACCCCCTACACTACCCAAACACCACTGCACTACCCTAAACCCTAAACACATGACCCCCTACACTACACAAACACAGCTGCACTACCCTAAACCCTAAAACACTACCCCCAGCACGACCCCCTACACTACACAAACACCACTGCACTACCCTAAACCCTAAAACAGTACCCCCTAAACTACACAAACACCACTGCACTACCCTAAACCCTGAAACACTACCCCAGCATGACCCCTACACTACACAAACACCACTGCACTACCCTAAACACTAAAACACTCACCCCAGCATGACTCCCTACACTACCCGAACACCACTGCACTACCCTAAACCCTAAATCTACCCCCAGCATGACCCCCTACACTACCCAAACACCACTGCACTACTCTAAACCCTGAAATACTACCCCCAGCACGACCCCCTACACTACCCGAACACCACTGCACTACCCTAAACCCTAAATCTACCCTCAGCACGAACCCCTACACTACCCAAACACCACTGCACTACCCTAAACCCTAAAACACTACCCCCAGCATGACCCCTACACTACCCAAACACCACTGCACTACCATAAACCCTAAAACACTACCCCCAGCACGACCCCCTACACTACACCGAACACCACTGCACTACCCTAAACCCTAAAACACTACCCCAGCATGACCCCTACACACACAAACACCACTGCACTACCCTAAACCCTAAAACACTACCCCCAGCACAACCCCCTACACTACCCAAAGACCACTGCACTACCCTAAACCCTAAACACACGACCCCCTACACTACACCAAACACCGCTGCACTACCCTAAACCCTAAAACACTACCCCAGCACAACCCCTACACTACACAAACACCACTGCACTACCCTAAACCCTAAAACACTACCCCCGTACACTACACAAACACCACTGCACTATCCTGAACCCTAAAACACTACCCCCAGCACGACCCCCTACACTACCCAAACACCACTGCACTACCCTAAACCCTAAAACACTACCCCCAGCAGTACCCCCTACACTACCCAAACACCACTGCACTACCCTAAACCCTAAAACACTACCCCCAGCAGTACCCCCTACACTACCCCAACACCATTGCACTACCCTAAACCCTTAAACACTACCCCCAGCAGTACCCCTACACTACCCGAACACCACTGCACTACCTTAAACCCTAAACCACTACCCACAGCACGACCCCCTACACTGCCAAAACACCACTGCACTGCCCTAAACCCTGAATCACCAGCCCCAGCACGACCCCCTACACTGCCCGAACACTACTGCACTGCCCTAAACCCTGAAACACCAGCCCCAGCACGACCCCCTACACTGCCCGAACACCACTGCACTGCCCTAAACCCTGAAACACCAGCCCCAGCATGACCCCCTACACTGCCCGAACACCACTGCACCGCCCTAAACCCTGAAACACCACCCCCAGCATGACCCCCAGCACGACCCCCTACACTGCCCGAACACCACTGCACTGCCCTAAACCCTGAAACACCACCCCCAGCAAGACCCCCTACACTGCCCGAACACCACTGCACTGCCCTAAACCACTGAAACACCACCCCCAGCAAGACCCCTACACTGCCCGAACACCACTGCACTGCCCTAAACCCTGAAACATCAACCCCAGCAAGACC
>CAWUFW010030502.1:0-17113 GCA_963921515.1 Calotriton arnoldi
CCAAGTCAAAAATGCTTTTCCTATGGAAACTAGGTTATATATATTATCTACTGGCGGTCGCCAGTAGATAGTTATAGTTACAACCTATTATCCATAGGAAATCCGCGACATTCTATTTGAAATAACTCTCTTGCCGGTTGACGTATCTTCGCAAAATGTTCAAACTTTGTGGCCCGCTCCGGTCCGCTCCTACCCTGAAAGTCTCGGGGGATTCGTCAAGCAGGGGCCGAGAAAAAGGGGGTCCCAAAACGCGTTTTCCCCATGCAATTTTCCATAGGAAACTTTAGACACGGCTACAGCCCGAACTGCTGAACGGAATTACACCAAATTTGGCAAAGAGGTAGTTCTTGGTTCAGAAAGAACCCTTTTGTTAAATGGTGTAAATCCGTTCAGTAGTTGCTGAGAAAATCAAAAGTAAAAAGATAGTGATATCTATGGCCGCGTCGGATTCGCGCACCCTCCCGATCACGAGCTGCATGCTAATTGGCTGTCAACACTCCAAATCAGGAAGTGTTGGCAGCTATTTTGTCCTCGGTAGAACCGAGGGACAGAAACAAGTGCGCAAAGCGCACAAAGGGAGCAGGGTAGAAACACCCTGACCCCTAGGTTTGCTCAGGGGGTCCCACAAGGACCCCCTGGGCAAAAAAAAAAAAAAAAAATGTTTTAAATCGGCAGGATGCGCTCAGGGTGCGCGAATCCTGCCGAAAAAATCGAAGTGCGGTCTCCCGCGCTTCGATTGTATTTGCCCCGGGTGGCCCAAGTCCCGGGGGCATGGTGGGGGGTTAATTCTATGTGTGGGGGGCCTCAAAGGGCTCCCCAAGCCCGGGGACCGCCACCCCCGGGGCTTTATTGAAAAATGGTGCGGGAGGGCTCTTCTGCCCTCCCGCAGCCCGAGGACCGCCACCCCCGGGGCTTCTTTTTTAATTTAAATAAGGTGTGTGGGGGCTCCAGCCCCCACACGCCCGGGGACCACCACCTCCCGGGGCACTTATAAAATAAATGTGGGGGTCCATTACGGACCCCCAGAGCCCCGGGACCACCACCTCCCGGGGCTGTGCAATTTAAGGGAGAGGGGCCGCGCGGCCCCCTCCTGGAGCCTGTGGTGGCCCCTGGGACCGCCACCCCCAGGGCCGGCTCCTGCAGTGTCCCGGGGTGCCTACCCCCGGGACACTGCTGTTGCAATGACAGGACGGGAGCCTCGCGGCTCCCGTCCTGTCATTACAAACTGCTTTGGATATTGGAAGAGAGAGCAGGAAACCTGCTCTCTCTTCCAATATCCAAAGCTGATTGCTTTCCACATGGGGAGCAGCATGTTAGCTGCTCCCCATGTGTAAAGCAATGCCGGCTCTGTAGGACACGGGGAGCCGGTGGGACTGTGGGGGTTTGGGGACCCCCCACAGTCCCCAACGAGAGGCCAGGCCCCGGGGATGGGGTCCCGGGGCCATGAGTGGCCACGGAGGGGGCCACGCAGCCCCCTCCCCAAAGAAAAAAAAAGGAAAAACGATCGGGCCCGCAGGCCCCGCAGGCCCCGCCCCCTTCCTTCACCACTCTGCAAACGCGCCCCTGGCGCGTTTGCAGAGGGGGAACGATTCCCCTTGAATACTGGGGGTCCCTGGGGGCCAACTAGCCCACCAGGAACCTCCAGTATGCGCCAGGGGCTGCCTTGCAGAGAGGTGTACAGAGGCCACGCCCCTTTTACACCTCTCTGCAACGCAGCTCTGTGGCGCTTTTTGGAGGTATATGGTGGGCTAGTTGGACTCCGGGGACCCTCAGGATTCAAGGGGACTTAATCCCCAACTTAAAACGCGCCACGGGCGTGTTTGCACAGTGGTGAAGGGTGGGGGCGGGGCTTCAGGTGACATGTGTGCAAACAGGCCCCGTGGCGCGTTTTAAGATGGGGAATTAAATCCCTTCAATCCTGAGGGTCCCTGGGGCCAACTAGCCCAACAGGTACATCCAGAAAGCGCCGCAGAGCTGCGTTGCAGAGAGGTGTAAAAGGGGTGTGGCCTCTCTACACGTCTCTGCAACGCAGCCCCTGGCGCATATTGGAGGTTCCTGGTGGGCTAGTTGGCCCCTAGGGACCCTCAGGATTCAAGGGGACTTAATCCCCCAACTTAAAACGCGCCACGGGGCGCGTTTGCACAGATGTCACCTCAGGCCCCGCCCCTTCCTTCACCATTGTGCAAATATTCTTCTAAAATCATCCGAAATACGAATTCCGATTTACTCACCTGTTATAAGGAGAGATCTCAGTGCTGCATCTTTCAGCCCAGTACTGGTCCTGAAAAGTAATTTTAACCGTACTTACCAGTAACTTGAATTTCCTTCCATAGGATATCATTGCCTGCTTTTTGCTGAAAAAGTTTCTAAGTGTTGATTTTTGAAACATACAAATATTCCTCTAAAATCAGCCGAAATACGAATTCCGATTTACTCACCTGTTATAAGGAGAGACCTCAGTGCTGTATCTTTCAGCCCAGTACTGGTCCTGAAAAGTAATTTTAACCGTACTTACCAGTAACTTGAATTTCCTTCCATAGGATATCATTGCCTGCTTTTTGCTGAAAAAGTTTCTAAGTGTTGATTTTTGAAACATACAAATATTCCTCTAAAATCAGCCGAAATACGAATTCCGATTTACTCACCTGTTATCAGGAGAGACCTCAGTGCTGTATCTTTCAGCCCAGTACTGGTCCTGAAAAGTAATTTTAACCGTACTTACTAGTAACTTGAATTTCCTTGCATAGGATATCATTGCCTGCTTTTTGCTGAAAAAGTTTCTAAGTGTTGATTTTTGAAACATACAAATATTCCTCTAAAATCAGCCGAAATACGAATTCTGATTTACTCACCTGTTATCAGGAGAGACCTCAGTGCTGTATCTTTCAGCCCAGTACTGGTCCTGAAAAGTAATTTTAACCGTACTTACCAGTAAGTTGAATTTCCTTCCATAGGCTAACATTGACTGGTTTCACTTGGAAATTCTTCTAAGTGTGGAGTTTTGGAACTTTAAAATATTCATCTAAAATCAGCCGAAATACGAATTCCGATTTACTCACCTGTTATAAGGAGAGACCTCAGTGCTGTATCTTTCAGCCCAGTACTGGTCCTGAAAAGTAATTTTAACCGTACTTACCAGTAACTTGAATTTCCTTCCATAGGCTAACATTGACTGGTTTCACTTGGAAATTCTTCTAAGTGTGGAGTTTTGGAACTTTAAAATATTCCTCTAAAATCAGCCGAAATACGAATTCCGATTTACTCACCTGTTATCAGGAGAGAACCCAGTGCTGCATCTTTTAGCCCAGCACTGACCCTGAAAAGTAATTTTAACCGTACTTACCAGTAGCTTATATTTTCTTCCATAGGAATCCATTGTCTGGTTTTCAGCAAAAAAGTTTCAAAGTGTTGATTTTTACAAACTACAAATATTCCTTAAAAATCGCCTGTATGAGTTAAACGCATTCTTTCAACTGTTTACAGGAGATGCACCAGTGCTGGATCCAGGATCCAACACTGAGTAAGAAAAAGTAACGATAACAGTTTTTACCTGCTAAGTGAATTTCCTTCCATAGGATAACATTGGTGACTATATGAGAAAAAGTTTCTAAGTGTCAACTTTTAAAATACAATAATATTCCTTAAAAATCAGTACTGTAACCAAAACGCTTTTACTCAACTGTTTACAGGAGATGTCCCAGGACTGAATCTAGGATCCAGTCCTGTGGTTAGAAAAGTAATCCATAAAGTAACTAATTGCATTTAACTAGAAATTCACATTGAGCTGAATGTTGCATTGTGTTTGAAAATGTGTTGCCCATTGCAACAACTGTAACTACTGTACTTAAAAGTCTATTGCCTATGTGCAAAGTATTTAAACTAAAGTAATTCATTCTGAGAAAGTATTTTTTGTAATGTAATGTATAATGTAATTACAATGTAATTTAAAAAATAAAATATGTAAAAAAAATTGTTTCTAAAAATGTAGTAAATCAGTATGAAAAAAATTAATATAACAATTAATACATTTAAAAATTGTCATTTACAAAACCTTTGAAATTCACTGAAAAAACCGTAGGTTTCAGGCACGTTATAGTTACAAATTAGCATTTAAAAAACCTTTGAAATTCACTGAAAAAACCATAGGTTTTAGGGACAGTTATAGTTACTTGGACATTGCACTCGTAAAAACCCGTGAAATTCCCCGTTATAGTTAGTTCAGCTAACTATAACTCGCGCCCGCAATGCACTGCTGATGACGTCACATATTACATCACTCATGACATGGTCAGTGACATCACTGATGACATCACTGATGACATCTCAAATGACATCACTGATGACATCATCCACGTGATAATCTGATGCACCTCCTCACACCCTAATATAACCTTTGATACACCCACTCTAAATTACAGACTGCCATTCGCAAAACCATAGACACTCCAACACCAATAACTACATACCCACTCACTGATTCTTAGGTCTACATACACACATCCACTCACTCACCCGTACAGTCACTCATACTTATGGTCACTCAGTACAGGACTATCATATGCACTCTTACTCCTATATAGACACTCAAACACCGCCACTGATCCATAGAGGTACTCACACACCTAGTCAGTCATGCAAATAATTAAACACACTGCCATTTACTCACCTATACAGTTATACACACACCAGCTCACTTAATCATACAAATACTAGCACATTGTTACGCTCTTATACAATCACTGATACAAGCACACACTCATCCATACAGCCACTCTCACAATAACACACTCTCACTTATAGCCATTTAAATACTCTAACACACATACATACTACCTTTCACATATGTAGTTACTCACACATGTACCACTGGGACATACATTCACTCACTAACACACTGTTACACACACTTACCCACCCATACAGTCTATCACAGATGCACTCTTGAAACCATCCACCCAGTGAATCACCCACTCACACATCTATGCACAGTCGCACACACCCCATCCACACAAACACTCAGGCACCCATACAGATACTCAGACAACAAATCAATAACTGTTATAGACACTCATGTAGCTATTCACAAACCCATGCAGCCACTTACACAGCAATAGACAGATACAGACATTCACCCAGTTTAGTCACTAACCCATGCATTCAGTAAGATACGTTTAATCACTCACTTATAGAATTAGTCACGCACCTACTAAATCATCCTTACACACACTTATACACCCACTCATTCTTTAATACGCCTTTCCCTATATATATTAAAAATATTTAAACTTTACAGAAACACACAGTCACTGGATGATGTCATCAGTGATGTCATTTGAGATGTCATCAGTGATGTCATCAGTGATGTCACTGACCATGTCATGAGTGATGTAATATGTGACGTCATCAGCAGTGCATTGCGGGGCGCGAGTTATAGTTAGCTGAACTAACTATAACGGGGAATTTCACGGGTTTTTACGAGTGCAATGTCCAAGTAACTATAACTGTCCCTAAAACCTATGGTTTTTTCAGTGAATTTCAAAGGTTTTTTAAATGCTAATTTGTAACTATAACGTGCCTGAAACCTACGGTTTTTTCAGTGAATATATATATATATATATATATATATATATATATATCTACTGGCGGTCGCCAGTAGATAGTTATAGTTACAACCTATTATCCATAGGAAATCCGCGACATTCTATTTGAAATAACTCTCTTGCCGGTTGACGTATCTTCGCAAAATTTTCAAACTTTGTGGGGCGCTCCGGTCCGCTCCTACCCTGAAAGTCTCGGGGGATTCGTCAAGCGGGGGCCGAGAAAAAGGGGGGTCCCAAACGCGTTTTCCCCATGCAATTTTCCATAGGAAACTTTAGACACGGCTACAGCCCGAACTGCTGAACGGAATTACACCAAATTTGGCAAAGAGGTAGTTCTTGGTTCAGAAAGAACCCTTTTGTTAAATGGTGTAAATCCGTTCAGTAGTTGCTGAGAAAATGAAAAGTAAAAAAGATAGTGATATCTAGGGCCGCGGATCCTCCCGAGCACGAGCTTTATGTTAATTGGCTGTCAACACTCCAAATCAGGAAGTGTTGGCAGCCATTTTATCCCTCGGTAGAACCGAGGGACAGAAACTAAGTGCGCAAAGCGCACAAAGGGGGCAGGGTAGAAACACCCTGACCCCTAGGTCTGCTCAGGGGTCCCACAAGGACCCCCTGGGCAAAAAATATTAAAAAAAAAAATCGGCAGGATGCGCTCAGGGAGCGCGAACCCTGCCGAAAAAAAAAATCGAAGCGCGGTCTCCCGCACTTCGATGTTAATTGGCCCCGGGTGGGCCAAGTCCCGGGGGCATGCTGGGGGGGGTTAATTTTATGTGTGGGGGCCTCTAAGGGCCCCAAGCCCGGGGACCACCACCCCCGGGGCTTTAATGTAGAATGGTGCGGGAGGGCTCTGAGCCCTCCCGCAGCCCCGAGACCACCACCTCCCGGGGCTTCTTTTTTTCATTAAAAACCTGTGTGGGGGCTCCAGCCCCTCACACGCCCGAGACCACCACCTCCCGGGGCACTAAGAAAAATTACAATGGGGGTCCGTTTTGGACCCCAGAGCCCCGAGGATCACCACCTCCCCGGGGCTGTGCACTGAATGGGAGGGGGCCGCGCGGCCCCCTCCTGGAGCCCTTGATGGCCCTGGGGACCACCACCCCCCAGGGCCGGCTCCTGCAGTGTCCCGGGGTGCCTACCCCCGGGACACTGCTGTTTGCAATGACAGGACGGGAGCCTCGCGGCTCCCGTCCTGTCATTACAAACTTGCTTGGATATTGGAAGAGAGGCAGGGAACCTGCTCTCTCTTCCAATATCCAAAGCTGATTGCTTTCCACATGGGGAGCAGCATGTTAGCTGCTCCCCATGTGTAAAGCAATGCCGGCTCCCTAGGACACGGGGAGCCGGCGGGACTGTGGGGGGATTGGGGACCCCCACAGTCCCCAACGAGAGGGCCAGCCCCGGGGGATGGGGTCCCCGGGGCAAGTAGTGGCCCGGGAGGGGGCCACGCGGCCCCCTCCCCCAAAAAAATAATAATAAATAAATTAAAAAAAAACGATCGGGCCCGCAGGCCCCGCCCCTTCCTTCACCACTCTGCAAACGCGCCCCCTGGCGCGTTTGCAGAGGAGAACGAATTCCCCTTGAATACTGGGGGTCTCTGGGGCCAACTAGCCCACCAGGAACCTCCAGTATGCGCCAGGGGGCTGCCTTGCAGAGAGGTGTACAGAGGCCACGCCCCTTTTACACCTCTCTGCAACGCAGCTCTATGGCGCTTTTGGAGGTATATGGTGGGCTAGTTGCACCCCAGGGACCCTCAGGATTCAAGGGAGTTAATCCCCGACTTAAAACGCGCCACGGGGCGCGTTTGCACAGTGGTGAAGGGAGGAGGCGGGGCTTCAGGTGACATGTGTGCAAACAGGCCCCGTGGCGCGTTTTAAGATGGGGAATTAAATCCTCTTCAATCCTGAGGGTCCCTGGGGGCCAACTAGCCCAACAGGTACGTCCAGAAAGCGCCACAGAGCTGCGTTGCAGAGAGGTGTAAAAGGGGTGTGGCCTCTGTACATGTCTCTGCAACGCAGCCCCTGGCGCATACTGGAGGTTCCTGGTGGGCTAGTTGGCCCGTAGGGACCCTCATGATTCAAGGGGACTTAATCCCCCAACTTAAAACGCACCACGGGGCGCGTTTGCACAGATGTCACCTCAGGCCCCGCCCCCTCCCTTCACCATTGTGCAAATATTCCTCTAAAATCAGCCGAAATCCGAATTCCGATTTACTCACCTGTTATCAGGAGAGACCTCAGTGCTGCATCTTTCAGCCCAGTACTGGTCCTGAAAAGTAATTTTAACCGTACTTACCGGTAACTTGAATTTCCTTCATAGGCTAACATTGACTGGTTTCACTTGGAAATTCTTCTAAGTGTGGAGTTTTGGAACTTTAAAATATTCCTCTAAAATCAGCCGAAATACGAATTCCGATTTACTCACCTGTTATCAGGAGAGACCTCAGTGCTGCATCTTTCAGCCCAGTACTGATCCTCAAAAGTAATTTTAACCGTACTTACCGGTAACTTGAATTTCCTTCATAGGCTAACATTGACTGGTTTCACTTGGAAATTCTTCTAAGTGTTGATTTTTGAAACATACAAATATTCCTCTAAAATCAGCCGAAATACGAATTCCGATTTACTCACCTGTTATAAGGAGAGACCTCAGTGCTGTATCTTTCAGCCCAGTACTGGTCCTGAAAAGTAATTTTAACCGTACTTACCAGTAACTTATATTTTCTTCCATAGGAATCCATTGTCTGGTTTTCAGCAGAAAAGTTTCAAAGTGTCAATTTTCACAAACTACAAATATTCCTTAAAAATCGCCTGTATGACTTAAACGCATTCTTTCAACTGTTTACAGGAGATGCACCAGTGCTGGATCCAGGATCCAACACTGAGTAAGAAAAAGTAACGATAACAGTTTTTACCTGCTAAGTGAATTTCCTTCCATAGGATAACATTGGTGATTCTATGAGAAAAAGTTTCTAAGTGTCAACTTTTAAAATACAATAATATTCCTTAAAAATCACGACTGTAACCAAAACGCTTTTACTCAACTGTTTACAGGAGATGTACCAGGACTGAATCTAGGATCCAGTCCTGTGGTTAGAAAAGTAATCCATAAAGTAACTAATTGCATTTAACTAGAAATTCACATTGAGCTGAATGTTGCATTGTGTTTGAAAATGTGTTGCCCATTGCAACAACTGTAACTACTGTACTTAAAAGTCTATTGCCTATGTGCAAAGTATTTAAACTAAAGTAATTCATTCTGAGAAAGTATTTTTTGTAATGTAATGTATAATGTAATTACAATGTAATTTAAAAAATAAAATATGTAAAAGAAATTGTTTCTAAAAATGTAGTAAATCAGTATGAAAAAAATTAATATAAAAATTAATACATTTAAAAATTGTCATTTAAAAAACCTTTGAAATTCACTGAAAAAAACGTAGGTTTCAGGCACGTTATAGTTACAAATTAGCATTTTAAAAACCTTTGAAATTCACTGAAAAAAACCATAGGTTTCAGACACGTTATAGTTAGAAATTAGCATTTAAAAAACCTTTGAAATTCACTGAAAAAACCAGAGGTTTTAGGGACAGTTATAGTTAGTTGGACATTGCACTCGTACAAAACCCGTGAAATTCCCCCGTTATAGTTAGTTCAGCTAACTATAACTCGCGCCCCATAATGCACTGCTGATGACGTCACATATTACATCACTCATGACATGGTCAGTGACATCACTGATGACATCACTGATGACATCTCAAATGACATCACTGATGACATCATCCACGTGATAATCTGATGCAGCTCCTCACACCCTAATATAACCTTTGATACACCCAATCTAAATTACAGAGTGCCATTCGCAAAATCATAGACACTCCAACACCAATAACTACATACCCTCTCACTGATTCTTAGGTCTACACACACACATCCACTCACTCACCCGTACAGTCACTCATACTTATGGTCACTCAGTACAGGACTATCATATGCACTCTTACTCCTATATAGACACTCAAACACCGCCACTCATCCATAGAGGTACTCACACACCTAGTCAGTCATGCAAATAATTAAACACACTGCCATTTACTCACCTATACAGTTATACACACACCAGCTCACTTAATCATACAAATACTAGCACATTGTTACGCTCTTATACAATCACTGATACAAGCACACACTCATCCATACAGCCACTATCACAATCACTCACTCTCGCTTATAGCTATTTATATACTCCAATACACATATATACTGCCTTTCACATATTTAGTTACTCACACATGTACCACTGGGACATACATTCACTCACTAACACACTCTTACACACACTTACCCACCCATACAGTCTATCACAGATGCACTCTTGAAACCATCCACCCAGTGAATCACCCACTCACACATCTATGCACAGTCGCACACACCCCATCCACACAAACACTCAGGCACCCATACAGATACTCATAGAACCAATAAATAACCCATATAGACACTCATGTAGCTATTCGCAAATCCATGCATCCACTTACACACCAACAGACGGATACAGACATTCACACAGTTTAGTCACTAACCCATGCATTCAGTAAGATACGTTTAATCACTCACTTGTAGAGTCAGTCACGCACGTACTAAATCATCCATTCAGACACTTATACACCCACTCATTCTTCAATACGCCTTTCCCTATATATATTAAACATATTTAAACTTTACAGAAACACACAGTCACTGGATGATGTCATCAGTGATGTCATTTGAGATGTCATCAGTGATGTCATCAGTGATGTCACTGATCATGTCATGAGTGATGTAATATGTGACGTCATCAGCAGTGCATTGCGGGGCGCGAGTTATAGTTAGCTGAACTAACTATAACGGGGGAATTTCACGGGTTTTGTACGAGTGCAATGTCCAACTAACTATAACTGTCCCTAAAACCTCTGGTTTTTTCAGTGAATTTCAAAGGTTTTTTAAATGCTAATTTCTAACTATAACGTGTCTGAAACCTATGGTTTTTTTCAGTGAATTTCAAAGGTTTTTAAAATGCTAATTTGTAACTATAACGTGCCTGAAACCTACGTTTTTTTCAGTGAATATATATATATATATATATATATATATATATATATATATAGCATAAGCTCCGCGCACCGGAAGCGTCTTCTCTCCCAAAATCATGGACACAGACCCAATTCGGTGCTCAGGTGTTTATTCAACCGTCTCCATATATATATATATATATATTATCTACTGGCAGTCGCCAGTAGATAGTTATAGTTAGGACCTATTTTCCATAGGAAATCCGCGACATTCTATTTGAAATAACTCTTGCGTCGGTTGACGAATCTTCGTGAAATTTTCAAACTTTATGGCCCGCTCCGGTCCGCTCCTACCCTGAAAGTCTCAGGGTGATTCGTCAAGCGGGGGCCGAGAAAAAGGGGGGTCCCAAAACGTGTTTTCCCCATTCATTTTCCCATAGGAAACTTTAGACACGGCTACAGCCCGAACTGCTGAACGGAATTACACCAAATTTGGCAAAGAGGTAGTTCTTGGTTCAGAAAGAACCCTTTTGTTAAATGGTGTAAATCCGTTCAGTAGTTGCGGAGAAATTAAAAAATAAGAGTCAAAAAATCAATTTCCCATAGGAAACTTTAGACACGGCTACAGCCCGAACTGCTGAACGGAATTACACCAAATTTGGCAAAGAGGTAGTTCTTGGTTCAGAAAGAACCCTTTTGTTAAATGGTGTAAATCCGTTCAGTAGTTGCTGAGAAAATCAAAAGTAAAAGTACATATATATCTATGGCCGCGTCGGAAACTCAGCAAATTGCTCCTGCAATCAATAAAACTTTATGAGTTATCCGCTGTAGAGTGCACTTTCGATTTTTGGACACAACATGGAACACATTTACGGCTGTCCCACCGTGAAAGTTGCAACGCCACGAAAACGAGCAGTGGAACCGCCGAGGCAAAGAACTGTTCGCAGCCTCAATGCGGTAACAACGGATGGTGAATGTGCTGGGCATTGGGTCCAGGGGCCCACTGGAGGGCTCGAATAATAATTAATAATTTTTGACAAACACAGCGCACCCACTGGAGGGTATAAACTTCATCGTGGCACTGCAAATACCAGCATGCACTACGCATGTAGTTAAATGAACTCACCTGTGAAACCCCACTGGAGGGAAGTTAAATGCCGAGAGATGTTGGCGCTTAGTTTGTCATAATGCCTGTGAACAAGAGCCAGGAGGCTCGAAACACGTAAGGCACAAATTAACATCTGAACCTGAAACCCAGCAAATTGCTCCTGCAATCAATAAAACTTTATGAGTTATCCGCTGTAGAGTGCACTTTCGATTTTTGGACACAACATGGAACACATTTACGGCTGTCCTGCCGTGAAAGTTGCACCGCCACGAAAACGAGCAGTGGAACCGCCGAGGCAAAGAACTGTTCGCAGCCTCAATGCGGTAACAACGGATGGTAAATGTGCTGGGCATTGGGTCCAGGGGCCCACTGGAGGGCTCGAATAATAATTAATAATTTTTGACAAACACAGCGCACCCACTGGAGGGTATAAAATTCATCGTGGCACTGCAAATACCAGCATGCACTACGCATGTAGTTAAATGAACTCACCCGTGAAACCCCACTGGAGGGAAGTTAAATGCCGAGAGATGTTGGCGCTTAGTTTGTCATAATGCCTGTGAACAAGAGCCAGGAGGCTCGAAACGTGTAAGGCATGAATTAACATCTGAACCTGAAACCCAGCAAATTGCTCCTGCAATCAATAAAACTTTATGAGTTATCCGCTGTAGAGTGCACTTCCGATTTTTTGGACACAACATGGAACACATTTACGGATGTCCCGCCGTGAAAGTTGCACCGCCACAAAAACGAGCAGTGGAACCGCCGTGGCAAAGAACTGTTCGCAGCCTCAATGCGGTAACAACGGATGGTGAATGTGCTGGTCATTGGGTCCAGGGGCCCACTGGAGGGCTCGAATAATAATTAATAATTTTTGACAAACACAGCGCACCCACTGGAGGGTATAAAATTCATCGTGGTGTGGCAAATACCAGCATGCACTACGCATGTAGTTAAATGAATTCACCTGCGAAACCCCACTGGAGGGAAGTTAAATGCCGAGAGATGTTGGCGCTTAGTTTGTCATAATGCCTGTGAACAAGAGCCAGGAGGCTCGAAACGCGTAAGGCACAAATTAACATCTGAACCTGAAACCCAGAAAATTGCTCCTGTAATCAATAAAACTTTATGAGTTATCCACTGTAGAGTGCACTTTCGATTTTTTGGACACAACATGGAACATATGTATGTATATGTATGTATATATATATATATATATGTGTGTATCACTTAGCCTGAAAAATGTGTCACATGCTAAGAATGGATTCTTCAATTTTTTGGTAGCCTGGGACAGAACTTGGAAATGAATAATGGAGTGAAGTACTTTGTAAATGGCACATTGCACAGCCAACACTGCAGTGCGGAATTGAGCCGTGCTGCAATTAGGTCATGGGTGGTGAAATGCCATCGGAGGGAGGTGATGAATGATTACGAGCGGGATATCTGCCTTGCTTAACAAATACAGTATACTTACTTTGTCAATAAGCAAGCAATGTGATTTACGACCACCATCCCTGCCAGCACTTGTACTCCCCTCCAACTGCCTCATGGGCTGCCTCTGTTGCGCTGGCGGTCTGTGCGGCTAAAAATAAAAGTACACATTCTAGATGCCAGATTCACCTCCTAAGTAATTAGTTTTAGTTTTGAACAAGGCACAACCTCAATACCTCACTACAGTTCAGTTAGCAGTATCGTCTATCGAAACTATCACTTTGGGAGGTTTGTTGTTTGACAATGTTAGAAAAGCCAGCTAGCCAAGCCTCAAACAATTTGATTGATGAAGAGGAGTGGAAGTATCTCATGGTACAATTTCCTATGACAGCGACAATTTATTTCCTTCCAAAGTTACACAAAGACTCCAAAAAACCACCAGGCAGGCCAATTTTATCTGCAAAGGCTCATTGTTAGAGCCTATTGCCAACTATATCGACTTTTTCTTAGCACCTTATGTTTCCAAATTGAACTCCTACATAAAGGACACTACCAACCTATTGAGGAATTTACAAAATACTCCTTGGCAAGAAACATATCATCTTGTTACGATGGACGTCATAGCCCTCTACACCAACATTGAAAACGAAATGGGCATGAAAGCCTGTGAATTTTTTCTACAAGAAAGGAACATACATTACAGTGATAATAACAAGATGCTATTGGAATTAATATCAATTTGTTTGAAACAAAACATCTTTGTTTTTGGCGAAGAGATTTACCGCCAAAACAAGGCGACGGCGATGGGATTTTCCTTTAGCCCAAGCTATGCTTGCCTAGCGATGCGGTGGTGGGAAAAAGAGGTGGCCTGGCATCCGCAACATGACACATTTGTAAATAAGATAGTGATGTGGAGCCGTTTCATAGACGACCTATCGATTATTTGGGACGGTACAAAAGCCGAGTTCCAGGACTACTTCAGAATTTTAAATACAAGCACTACAAATCTAAAGTTCACCTATGAGATAAGTGGCGAGAGGGTGATTTTCCTGGACAACGAAATATATATCAAAAACAGCCAAATTCAAATGACACTACATCGCAAAACAACAGCCACAAATGCAACATTGCAAGCTACAAGTTTCCACCAGCCCTCCCTCATCGCAAGTATACCTTACGGAGAATTCTTAAGGATTCGAAGAATCTGTACGGAAGAAACGGAATGGAAAAAACACAGCGAAGCAACGGCTACAAGATTTGAACAAAGACATTACAATAAGAGCATAGTCAAGAGATGCTGGAAAAGATCAAATGAAAGATCAAGGGAAGATTGCCTAACCCCAAAACAGAAAATCGAACCTGGCAAATCAGAACCCATAAGGATGATCATGGATTATTCAAAAGACTCCACAGAGATAAACAAAATCATAAGAAAGAATTGGAAAATTCTACAGATGGATGAAACTGTGGGAAAATTCGTAGGAAAACATCCAACGATCACATACCGAAGAGCCAGAAATTTGAAAGAACGATTAGTGCATAGTCACTACAAAGGAAAAAAGAGTGCTCAATGGCTCAATACAAAAGGGTTCGCTAAATGCCATAACTGTAAGGTTTGTCAAATCGCCAAACCCACAACCGAAATCAAACTAGCAAACAACAAAAGATGGAAAATCAAAGAACTGATTTTGTGTAAAAGCCAATTTACGGTATATGTAATAGAATGTCCGTGCCAACTAAAATATGTAGGCAGCACAATTTGTGAACTTAAAAAGCGAATATTAGAACATGTCCGAACAACATCCAATAAGGACAAAACAAACGCAGTGGCAAGACACATGGAACAATCCCACATGAGCAATTGGAAACTTTTGAAATTCTATGGTATAGAAACAGTTCCACTGAATGATAGAGGTGGAAACAGAGAAAAATTCTACGCCAGAAGGAATCACGCCACATCATTAACCTCAGGACGTTAACACCTAATGGTTTAAACCAAAGTGAGGAACTGTACAGTCACCTCTGAATAAAATCAAAAGAGGATATGGGGAGACAAGAAAAGAAACAATCAAACAGAGACCCTTTGTCATTCCTCAAGACTCTATAAATCAAATGTATACTATGTGCAATCAAAATATCCTGTACAAAACACAATCTCTATAAGGTAGAATGGATACGTGAATCATCAGTATCACCCCACTGGAGGGAATACGTCTTTTTTCTATTAGTAGTCACTTTAACTTTAGTCACTACATTTTAGTAGTCACTTTAACTTTAGTCACTACATTTTCTCTACCGCTTTGTAGGTTGTGTGTAAAAGACAAATAAGGACCAAAAATATTTTGCAATATATTTAAACAAATTAATGGACATGATTGCACTGTATCATGAAACAAACTATTGGTTTATATTATCATGATTTGTTTTCCTATAATCACAATTTTGCACTTGTATATAATTGATTTTATGCACAAATTAAGCACAGTTAACTTTAATAATTAGTTTCGTTATTCCAAAAGGACTACAAATCCCAGAATGCTTAGAGACACCCAACGGGATTGACAGGAAATGACATGTCTATTTTAAATCAGTATTTAACTGTGATTGGTTGGGCGCGAAGCATGATCGTGAGCAAGGTCTTGTGACAAGACTGAAACGCGTTGATCTGTAGCTTTCATTGCCAATAATGAGCTGAATATTTAAAGAAAATAAAAGAAGAATTGTTTTGCAATTACGGAGTGCGACCCTGTTCCTTGATGAGAGGAGTTTTGTGTGATAAGTAGCGGTTTGGTTCGACCGCGAGGATCCCGCACTGGTAACAGAGCGCCGAGCCTCGACGAAAATGAGCCTACTTTGGAGGAGATATACATATATATATATATTGCTAAAGTTGCAGCCCACAGTATGGACGCCGGCGCTCTTCTCAGGGGCGGTGCGTTATCATCCCGGCAGGGCCACGCCGGTAAATATAAAACAGCTTTCACCACTCGGCAATAATGGTCGCACACACTCGGTCTTCAGGTTTTATGGCGGTTTATTCAAGCAAATAAAACTCTGCCATGCCCAACGCGTTTCGGTCCCCCCACTCGGACCTTGATCACGGGATATATATATATATATTATCTACTGGCGGTCGCCAGTAGATAGTTATAGTTAGTACCTAGTTTCCATAGGAAAAGCGTTTTTGTTTTCCCAATAACTTTGGCGCCGGATGACGAATCATCGCGAAATTTTCAAAACTAGTGGGGCGCTCCGGTCAGCTCCTGTCTTGAAAGTTTCGGGGTGATTCGGCAAGCGAGGGCCGAGAAAAGGGGGTCCCAAAACGTGTTTTCTCCATGTTATTTTCCATAGGAAACTTTAGCCACGGCTACAGCTCGAACTGCTGAACGCAATTACACCAAATTTGGCAAAAAGGTAGTGCTTGGTTCAGAAAGCGCCCTTTTTTTTTTTAAATGGTGTAAATCCGTTCAGTAATTCCAGAGAAATAGAACCGAGTCACAAGAAATCAGAATAAAAAACGCGAAAAAAAGAAAAGGGGGCAGGGTAGAAACACCCTGACCACCTAGGTCTGCAGGGCCCAAAAAAGCATTTTTTTAAAAACGGCGAGATTCGCGTAGGATCCGCGAATCCCGCCGTGAAGAAAGAAAAATGAAGCGCGGGCTCACGCGCTTCGTTAATATTTAGCCCCCGGGTGGGCCAGGTCCCGGGGGCATGTTCAACATAATTGCGGGGGCCCAGGGGGCCCCGCAGCCCCGGGACCGCCACTCCCCGGGGCTTTTCTGAAACTATTTGCGGGGCACACAGCCCCCCCGCAGCCCCGGGGACCGCCACCCCCGGGGTTTGGTTTTAATGTTGGGGGGCCTCCAAGGCCCCAAGCCCGAGGACCGCCACACCCCGAGGCTTTTGTCAAATATTTGAGGG
>CAWUFW010030503.1:0-17112 GCA_963921515.1 Calotriton arnoldi
CCGTCCTCCGTGGGGTGCCTTTCTACTCACCATGGGTGGTTCCTTGGGGTCCCAGCGATTATACGTGTTCTAGACACTGTCTCGACTCCAATCGTGGTTCTTATACCCCTATTTTAGTATATGGTTTGGTCTCCCCCTGGAGCCCACTGTGTATTGTGCTACTTACAACTGTTTCTTTGCTAAAGTATTGTGTGCTTTGTGTTGTATCCTCGTGTAGAGGATACTAGAGAGTGTTATACAAATAAATACATATTTTTATAACTACTGTGTGGTTCTCCTTTCATTTAGTTAATACTAAAGGTGATATTCTGGTAAGAACAAGCTGCTTTATATTCCTTCAAGATTAAGCCTGAAGGCTGCTCTCCACAGCTACCACCAGGATAGCTTTGTAAAGGTTATCTTTGACCTCATGCATCATAAGGGTCGTTTGGACTGGTGCAAGGTGCCCACTTTAATTAGTGGGACAGGAACAAGGGAACCCTACTCACAGAGAACCAGGGTAATAAACTTATTATCAAAGGACAAAGGCTCCTGTGGACACTTAATGAAGTAATCTCAATGTATATGAGCACAATGGCAATATATTGGGTTATAGAGATATTGGAGAGAGAGAAGCAAATGCACACTCTGATTTGTTTTTGAATCAAAAATATTTATATAATCCTTGAAATGAAATACTGTTACACAATAGTGCATTTGGACATATGGTTCTGAGTGAAAGGTGTCCCAGTGAAAACGGAACCTAGAACATTAGTGACATATATGTGAAATATATACAAGGTTTCCAATGCTTAATATAAACGACCATTTACATATATATGTACAGTATACAGCGCTAGATACAGTGATCAGTGCTGGTGGACAATGGTTCGTTTATGCAACTTGTCGACGGCGTTTCGACCCTGTGTGCAGTGTAGGGTCTCTTCAGGACCTATGATCGTAGGGACACCTGAAGGGTAATGGACCGGCTCGTGTGGAGGGTGTGGCACCGTGCAAGGTTAAGAAAGGGATACTCACATGGGTCCCAGCCGGGGGCCCAAGTGTGAGGGTGGGTGGTGAGCTGGCTATTACGTGAATGCGCACAATGTGAGGATCCACGTGTGTGGAAGATGGCACGATCAAAGCGCTGTCAAGACGGGTTGAGTTCCGATTCTGAGCGCATGCATGGAAGCAGGCTACTTCCTTCTGTCGTCAATCACGACTTGAGGCCATACTTTTTTCATATGTTTTCATATGGCGGGTGAGAATATTCTCACTTTGGTGTCTCTTATGGAGAATTAATCAACTGCAGCCTGTGGCAATCCTTCCAAGTAGCAGGACAGCGTGTGTCTGTCTGCTCAGGTACGATGAACCTGACAGCGCTTTGATCGTGCCATCTTCCACACACGTGGATCCTCACATTGTGCGCATTCACGTAATAGCCAGTCACCATCCACCTCACACTTGGGGTCGAAACGCCGTCGACAAGTTGCATAAACGTCATTGTCCACCAGCACTGATCACTGTATCTAGCGCTGTATACTGTACATATATATGTAAATGGTCGTTTATATTAAGCATTGGAAACCTTGTATATATTTCACATATATGTCACTAATGTTCTAGGTTCCGTTTTCACTGGGACACCTTTCACTCAGAACCATATGTCCAAATGCACTATTGTGTAACAGTATTTCATTTCAAGGATTATATAAATATTTTGATTCAAAAACAAATCAGAGGTGTATTTGCTTCCTGTCTCTCTCCAATATCTCTATAACCCAATATATTGCCATTGTGCTCATATACATTGAGATTACTTCATTAAGTGTTCACTTTAATTAGTGGATAGCATATACCAGGCCAACTTTTCACACAAAATGTTTTTAAGTGTCTCATAAGGGCAAATGAAACTCACTACTCCCTCCTTGATCAAATCTCCAAAACTGTGCCCCTCAGACTAGCTGCAACATTAAGGAGTAGAGTGGCCAGAAATTGCCTGTGGCATTCCACTCATTGCAACTGCAAATAGACACTGAGGGGTCGATTCGATTCGGGCCGGAAAAAGCACCGACACGACTCTCGGATCCGGAAAAATACCGACCGACACGTACCAGTGGCGCCCGACACGCCAAGTACGATGCAAGCCGCGATAAATCCGACCGACACGTCAGGAAACCAAGCCGACCGACCGAGCCGCTCGGAAAATAGCAATCCGGCCGGAAAAACACGCTGAATCCAACCGACCGACACGCACCCGGAACAAATCCGACCGAATCGTACCCGCCAACTCCAACCCGCAAAGTACGATGCAAGGCGCGAAAAACACGACCGAGTCGGACGGAGGACAAGCCGTACGACCGACACGCATACAAAACCGAGCCGAAGCAACACAATACACCGCGACCGACGCGTACGCAGCATACAAAACTGCACAAACACAGCGTGAACGAAGCGGAAAACACCGTACGAGACCAATGCAGGGTCCGACTCGGTCACAAGAACGTTTCCAACATACACAAACAGCACAAAGGAAAAATCAACCAAAAAAAGGCCAAACAAGCAATTACCAAGCCAATAAATACTGGGGGGGTGGGGACAGAGAACAAAGACACACCCACAACTCCACCTATATAAAGGACACAAATCACTACCATGAGCCTTTGCAAATGCCATTTCACTGCCAGCACCCAAGAGAAAGCAACCACACACCCACAGCTCATCCCTCACACAAGCCACACACCATCAGCACACCAACAAATACCTACCTCACATACACCCAGCAAAACACACACTCACACACCCTCACCTGCACACCAACACACACATCACTCACCATCACCACCCATCACCATGCCCCCCAAGAAGAATCCCAAGTTCCTAGATTGTGAATTGGAAGTCCTGGTAGACGAGATCCTCAGGGTGGAGCCACAGCTGTTTGGCACTCTGGTCCAACAGACCCCCATGTCGCAGAAAACCAAGATGTGGGAGAGGATCATCAACAGGGTGAACGCCCAATCATCATGTCGGCGCACAAAGACGGACATCCAGAACAGGTGGTATGACGTGCGCAGGAGGGTACAGGGACCTGCTGAAGATAGACTACAGCAACAGCCAACAGACCGGCAGTGGCCCTCCTGCCAAGCCAATATACCTCAGGCCCTGGGAGGAGAAGGTGCGGGCCATCCTTCCGCCAGTGAGCGTATATGGACTAGAGAACATCCCAGAGCCTGGTGAGTACACAACAAATGTACACAATAAACTGCCACAAAACACACACATCACTGTCAAGGGGAGAGTCAAACCATGCACACATAGCAATTACACAGCAACTAGAACAGAATCATCCCAAAATGTGTATGTCAGTCAGATAAACACAACACATGCCATCAAAAAAGTCACATCCAACTGTGCCAACACATGTACAAACACAACCACAACTACAGCTAGGCAGTGGCACAAATAGAACTAACACACACATCCACACATGTAGCCACCACAACAACACCAACACACAGTGAAGACCACTCAAAGGAAGGAATTCTGTGTATGCTGGCCAAGTCAGTGTAGCCAATAGCATCATGGGAGTCGCAGTCACACATATTGCCCCCCCACAACTGTCCCATCAACACCACCCTGAACCATGCTCACATCACAGGGAGTGGAGAAGGACTCACAAGATGGCTGACACTGGCTACTGCTGTGGGGAGCACAAGGCCCTGCTGCCAACTGTGCACCAACAAACAGCAGGACACCACTGACTGACATCCTGAGAGACAACTTACACTCCCTGCAATGCAAGCACGTTCCATGGTGGGCTATCTGGCTGGCTGGATGGGAAGGGGGACTTGCAGCACTGACCATAGTCACCAGCACCTCCCCTCACACCCCCCCCCCAACACAAACTCCACAGTACCCACCTGGTAGAATGCAATGCCCTCCATCCCAACACAAGATCCCACAAAGCACCACCACCCTGGCTTATGTTGTGTGAAGCACAGGGACACTCTTGGGACTCTTAGCCAAACAACTGCCAGGACAACACTCCCAGCCATCCTGTCAGCACAGCCAGCCCACCCCACAGGGAAGCAGAGTCAAAAGGAAGGAAGCATGGGCATGCTGGGAAGGGGGTGGAGGCAATAGCATGATGGGAGTCGTAGTCACAGACATTGCTCAGCCTCACAACTGGCCCATCAACACCACCCTGAACCATGCTCACATCACAGGGAGTGGAGAAGGACTCACAAGATGGCTGACACTGGCTACTGCTGTGGGGAGCACAAGGCCCTGCTGCCAACTGTGCACCAACAAACAGCAGGACACCACTGACTGACATCCTGAGAGACAACTTACACTCCCTGCAATGCAAGCACGTTCCATGGTGGGATAACTGACTGGGTGGGTGGGTGGGTGGGAAGGAGGTCTGGCTGTCAACCAAACACAATCAATGCAGACCATGTTCACACCCCAGAGAATACATAGAAATGCCCAAATAATGCAGGACAATGTGCCACACCAATATCAACCCCTGACTGTGACGACTTAGGACAATACAATGTACAGGCCCGCACCCCGAGGCACAGTCACAACTGTCAGGTGTGTCAACCACTGATGCCTGCAGAAACATGACATACATTGTTTGTGTCTCCCAAAAACAGGTGATGATAGGGACACAGCAGCAGACGCTGAGGAGTCCCAGTCCCAGGCTCAAGAGGATGCCGAGCTCACTGGCGTCGTACAGCCTCTGTCCTCCTCGGACGATGAACAACCTGGCACATCCGGTGCAAGTCAACATGCTGCACCAGCAGGACCACCAGCTGCAGCACCAGCAGGTCCACCAGCTGCACCCCCTGCACCCACCCCTCCAACGACTGTCACCACGAATACCATCCCTGCCGACATGGACAGAATAAGGAACAACACCAGCGCAGTGACCCTGGACCAACCTGGGGCCATGGACACCACCACCACCACCAACCCCCAAGGTGGACCAGGGTTATCTGTGCGTGCAA
Organism: Calotriton arnoldi; assembly: GCA_963921515.1. NCBI lineage: Eukaryota > Metazoa > Chordata > Amphibia > Caudata > Salamandridae > Calotriton > Calotriton arnoldi. The sequence goes on from CAWUFW010030503.1 coordinate 4,992, forward strand.
CTGCACACACTGCACATGTCAGCAGGGGTGGTGGGAGGGGTGGGAGACAGAGGTCGCTGCTTGCAGACGTTGCTGGTGTGCATGAAGACCCACAACTGGTACGCATAGCTGATGCGTACCAGTCCAGCACCGGAGAGCTCAGCCAGGTAGTGGGGCTCCTCAGAGACATCAAACAGCAGCAGGCTGCCCATCATGCCCGCTTGGACTCCCACATGTCCCAAGTGGAGTCACACATGTCACGTGTGGACTCCCACATGTCACGTGTGGACTCCCACATGACCCGCGTGGAGTCCAAGTGGGATGTACTACATGAGATGACGGCGGTGCACAGGGACATTTTACAATGCCTCCGCCAGATGAACAGCAACCAGTCCACACCTCCCTGTGTGCCAACAACATCTGGTACCGAACAAACTGCAACTGCCACAGGGAGGGAGGAGGACTCTGGCGGAGAGTCCCCTGCACCGCAGCAGCCTGCACTTGAGGGCCCCCCCCCCAAGAAGAGGGGTCGTCCGAGGAGGGGAAAGTGAGAGGCTGATGGCCAAGCGCAACTCCCAGGAAGCCTGAACCTGTTCTGGATTTTCGCCTTTGTGCACAGACTGTTCACCCTGTTGATGGCAACACTACTCCCACACATTGCATGGGGAGTATAAGTTGGAACAATGTGTCAGACAACAGTGGCCCCGATACTGGGGATCCTGTCTACCTGGACTTTCTATTCATCTAGGAACTTGGGATTGCAAGATTCATGTACAGCACAATCCATCCTATGCACTATTATCACAATAAACACACTAATACACCATACTTGCCTCTGTCGTGATTCCAACGTGGGTGCTGTTATGGGGATGATGAACTGCAAAATTACACAGTGTATGCGAACTGCAACAGCAAGGACAACACAGGCATGTGAGTACAGGCAACGTGACACATATGAGGGAGACACACCACCAGGGCTACACAACACATACACACCTAGGCCATCTGACTCATTGCCTACACTGATGTTGCCAGGGAAGACGGTGCAATGCACAGACACCACACCCATTCCCAGTTGTAGTCAAGTAGCCCACAGGTGCAGTAAGCAAATGGCAGTCAAATGTGTGACCACAGACAACGCACATCACTAAGTGAAGCACATGTTTATTACACAGTAGCAACATGCCGTAACCATTACAGATGCAAGGTAACCCCACCTGGTAGCGGGCACACAGTCAACAACTGTAGACAGAAGGAAGTCCATGGGTGTGGCGCACATCACCTGTAGGGACACAACAGCTACCAGCCTGGATGTGCAATCACGTCGTCGGTGGACACAGTTGACCAAACGAATCTGAAAGTACCCTGTGAAGGACAGAAATGACACACAGTCAAAAGCAATGCAGTACAGGACAGAACAGCAAAACTCATGCACAATACATGTTACAAGATACCCACCCAGAACCAAGTTAGCATGTCAACACTGTTGGGGAGTACAGCCCACCTGTCACCACACATCGCAACACACATCCTGTCAAGTAGCCCATGGACACACTCCAACAGCACCAGAGCACCACCCACACATCATGCCAACTCACATCATTCACATGACACCTCAGGATACTCACATTCAGCTAAAGAAGTTGGTGATGAGCTGTGTGCGGACATCACCATCACCATCATCATCATCATCGTCACTGGCATCGTGGTCCAGGCCAGGATCCTCCACAGGTGGCGGATGTTGGTCATCGTCATCCTGGATGAGAGGCAACTCCTTCCGCACTGCCAGGTTGTGGAGCATGCAGCAGACGATGATAATCTTGCACACTTTTGCAGGGGCATATGGGAGGGACCCTCCGGTCTTGTCCAGGCAGCGGAAGCGGCTCTTCAGGAGACCAAAGGTCCGCTCAATCACTCTCCTGGTCCGACCATGTGCCTCATTGTAGCGCATCTGGGCAGGTGTCACAGGGTTCCTGAGGGGTGTCAGCAACCACGGCATGTTGGGGTATCCCGAGTCACCTACGGACAGACAAGTGCACATCAGCTGACTTGGAAAAGTGGGCGGAATACTACAGATCAGATCACACACAATGGCACAAAGTCAGTACACACCGACAAGCCAGGCACGCTGGTTCTGCATCTGTGCCATCAACCTGGGGATGCGACTACTCCTCATCACAAAGGCATCGTGTGCTGAACCAGGGAAACGGGCACACACGTGTGTGATGGTCATGTCTGCAAGACACACCACCAGTGCATTGACCGAGTGGTAGTGCTTGCGGTTCCTGTAGGCCTGCTCCTGGGCCTGTGGTGGTACCAAAGCCACATGTGTCCCATCAATGGAGCCAATGACATGCGGCATCCTCCCCAGGGCATAAAAGTCACTCTTCACGTCAGTGAGTCGTCGCAGTCTAGGGAAATAGATGTACCGGTTCAGGAAGAGCAACATTGCCGCCAAAACATCGCGGAGCACACGGCTGAACATGGTCTGTGACATCCCACCAGCAGACGCCACAGTATGTTGGAAGGTACCGGTGGCAAAGAAGTGTAGGGCTGCCATCACCTTCACCTTGGGGGTCAGCGCTGTAGGATACGGCCGGCCAGGCTGCAAATGTGGGGACAACTGCACTGCAAAATCCTCAATCAGCTGCCTGGTGAAGCGGTACCGTCGGATGCTGTCCCGTTCCACCATCGTTGCCAGGTCTGGGAATGGCCGATGGACAGCAGGAGCCCTGCAGTGCAGAGGAGAAGTAAGCAAGATCGTCAGTCACCCCACATATGCGGCATTGAACACACTCAAGATCCCAACATACATCATCATGAGGCACAACTACATGAAGTGTGCAGTACCGGAACGACATTTATGGTACATACATGGCCAACATCTGTCAACACGGTCCTACAGGTGGCATCAATTTGTCCCTGTTTGGCCCATTGGATATCATGATGCTGTGTCACAGTCACCCCCCAGTGACATGTGAGGACAGATGTGCCCCAGGCACCACAGCTCAACGACAGGCACATTCCCAGGGACCCTGTAATGCCACATGGACACTGGCATCACCTGGAGTATCATGTGTACACCACAACAAAACAAACATGACCCCCACAGGTAGTGGCCACACTTGCCATGGCAGGAGAGCCATGGACGTCTGTGACACACACGCACAACATCAGAGTCCATGCACACACAACGTGGATGTGGAGACTGTCTCCCATTGTGCACATGAAATCAGAGACATTGTAAACACTACATGCACAAAGACTGTGGAGGGCCATCACTATTGTGCCACTGGGACACCCTGGCTCAAACATACCGTCCCACATGGGACTCACGGGGTATGTGACATGACATACACAAACACCACTGTGAAATGTGACCATGGCACATGCACAGATATGAACAGTTGCACATCACAGTGGTCACGTACACGTAACACCCATGATCCTGTCCCCATGAACACGTGCACAGCCTGGGGGTGGCTGCCCACAGGTGACACCCACAGGACAACATGTACACCAACATACACACAATAGGAAATGCAGCCTTACATGCCTTATGATAAGGTTTGGACAGGCTGTCGTGATGTAGGTGTGCCCCTCACTCCCTGGGAGCTATCTGTGGCTGGCATATGTCCATCTGAGACAGGCATGCTGACATATGCCAGTCACATGTACAGTGATGCGTTGTACTGCAATGGACCCATCGGTGCCTCCGGCCGGCCCATTGCATTCAATGTGTGCGGGTACGCGTTGTACCCCTGTGCGCGTTGAACAGCAATGGACCGATCGGTGCCTCCGGCCGGCCCATTGCTTTCAATGTGTGCGGGTACGCGTTGTACCCCTGTGCGCGTTGAACAGCAATGGACCGATCGGTGCCTCCGGCCGGCCCATTGCATTCAATGTGTGCGGGTACGCGTTGTACCCCTGTGCGCGTTGAACAGCAATGGACCGATCGGTGCCTCCGGCCGGCCCATTGCATTCAATGTGTGCGGGTACGCGTTGTACCCCTGTGCGCGTTGAACAGCAATGGACCGATCGGTGCCTCCGGCCGGCCCATTGCATTCAATGTGTGCGGGTACGCGTTGTACCCCTGTGCGCGTTGTACTGCAATGGACCGATCGGTGCCTCCGGCCGGCCCATTGCATTCAATGTGTGCGGGTACGCGTTGTACCCCTGTGCGCGTTGAACAGCAATGGACCGATCGGTGCCTCCGGCCGGCCCATTGCATTCAATGTGTGCGGGTACGCGTTGTACCCCTGTGCGCGTTGTACTGCAATGGACCGATCGGTGCCTCCGGCCGGCCCATTGCATTCAATGTGTGCGGGTACGCGTTGTACCCCTGTGCGCGTTGAACAGCAATGGACCGATCGGTGCCTCCGGCCGGCCCATTGCATTCAATGTGTGCGGGTACGCGTTGTACCCCTGTGCGCGTTGTACTGCAATGGACCGATCGGTGCGCACCCATTGACAATGGGCTTGCCTGGCAACGGACGCGTTTTCGAATATTCGAACGAGTCGGTTGCTGGAAAATCAGTTGGTCACCCACAACAATGTTGCAAAATCATGTATGTCATGAAGTTGAAGATTTGAAGGATGCTGTGGGCGTGTTTTGGTGCTGCTATTCCATGGATTGGCCAGATTCAGAAGATGCAAACGACTTGGACCTATCTCTTTGGACACAAGGGACAGTATCTGCCTCTCCAGCACATATATATTGCTGCATGTTCCCCTGAGAGCCCACTTGCCTGCACTACATGCTCCAGGACGACATCTGCCACTGCACTGCTGCTGTCTCTGCCCCTCTGGACCCTGCAATGGCACGTACTGTGGAGAGAGCCCCAGCCTTCAGCCTTGAAGAGAACCAGGCCCTGCTGGACAGCCTACTTCCACAGTACAGCAAGCTGTATGGGACACCAGGGGAGCAGGTGAGTGTTCTGTGCACTGCCTTTCTGAATGTGCATTTTGTCTGACTAGCAAGGCTGAGAGTCAGCACACCACTGGCTAGCAGGCTCACTGAGTAGTTGTCACCCCCCATAGTGTGTAGTGACTTGCACTGGACAGGTATGGTGCAGTGACAGTGCTTCTGAACAGGGTTTTACTCCCCATGCTATGATACCATGTAGTGACTTCTGGAAAACTGTCCATGGGCAGCCGTGCACTGCCTGGGTACACCATGTGCCCCTATGATTGCGACATGTAAATGCAACTGTGTCATGCACGGATATGTTGCATGTGTAGTAATGTCCTTATCACTTTGTCATCCTGACAGGCTTCTGCCCATCGGAAGCATGAGATCTGGAAGGACATCGTCCGGGCTGTCCGGTCCGTGGGGGTCTACAAGCGCCGGATCCGCAACTGCCAAAAGAGGTGGCAGGACCTTCGGGGCTGGACCCGGAGGATTGCACGGGTCCAGCTGAAGCTGTCGCCTCCTCGCAGGAGGGGCGGAACACGGACCCTGACCCCCCACATGCTCAGGATCCTGGCGGTGGTCTTTCCAGACCTGGATGGGCAGCTGAAGGCCAGAGAGCAGCAAGGAGGGGTGAGTCAAAGACTGCACTGTGTACTCTGTCTAACATGTTATGTGCCCTCCTCGGGCCAGGTTGAACTGCCACAGTACAGCAGTCATGTTGTCCAGGAGCCATGTCCCTCTATTGTGCACTGCCCACTCCTCATCTGATACCCAGGTGTGGCCCTTACATGCAGGGAATTCTGTCACTTAGGACTGTGTCCTTGCAGTTTGCTTGACTCAAGGTGGGAGACAGCATCTGTTTCCCTGACTCTGTGGTGGGCATCATGGGTGGGTCCATTGCTTACACAATGCCTGTATTCTGACATGTATTCAGCGTGTTACTTTGATCTGTGGTCCAATTGCTGAGCTGATCCACCACATGTGGCTGGGGTACCTGGCACACACCCATGCTGCGGGTGGGAACAATGTTTGGGCCCCAGGAGTATGTATATGACGTGTGTCACACATACTTAGCCAGCTGCCTACAGTCCAGGGCTCATCCCTCATTCATGTGGGGCTGGACAGTCATGCCTACTCCAGGCCATACAATACACTCTGTACTCCCACTCCCGTGTATCAGAGGACACATTGTGCACAGTGATTTGCCCCTCAGGTGTCTGCCTCTGTGTCAGTGTGCTGTGGATTAGTCGCCAGGACTGCTGTGGAGTTTCTTGGTAGGGGCTCAGCATGCCACTGGAGATGTGACCATAGGAGACGATACTTGTGTGACACATAGGTGTCTGATCAGCTGCCCATGCAGACTGGGGCATGTAAATGTGAAGTTCAGGCAGCTGTTCCCCATGCACAGCAGAGTGTGAGGGGCTCAGGTTCAGAGGGTAGTGTCACAGGTCTCCCATATGTCCAATAGGTATGACCTGGACAGATGAGGGTTAAGAGGATGTGTTGTGGGGGGATGTACATGTGCACTTGTGCAGCTCCAGGACTTGCATTCCCCATGACCTACTATTGTGACACAGTGCAGAGTGTTGTTGTCTGGCTGCAAAGTCATACATCACTGAGACAGTGATGTATGACTTTGCAGTCATGCCTCCGCCATGGCATGTGTCTACTGATTGGTGATCCTGCAGGGGAGTGACATGTGCTACATGCACACCATAGTGGCGCTGGCTATCAGGACATGGGTGCATCATGGTGTCTGTCGCTGGTATGCATCACATGCATTTCCTATTTGACTCTGGGCATCCCTTACATCCGTAAACCTGTACTGACTCAGTGGCAAGAGCTGTGATGTGTCCACACCGTGTCCTCTGCACTGTCCAACTACTGTGTACTTGGTGCATGTGTCAACACTGGGGTGTTGCAATCCAACAGACACCAGACAGATGGGTGCAAGGCCATGTGGGATGTGAGTGCCATGCTTGGCATCAGACTGACAATTGACTTCTCCTGTTCAATTAGTGCACTTTTAGCAATGTACAACTAATGATGCCAGGGCTTGCTCTGTGATGTGCTGTGCTCACAGTGGTGTGTGCGTTATGTGCAGGTGACTGATGTCTGTCTGTTTCCCCATTGTTTGCAGATACATCCACGGCCACGGAAGGGGACAGCTCCACGGACCAGGAGGAGCCGGAGAGCCAGACTGGGTCAGCAGCCGAGGAGTGGTCGGAGGGACCCAGTGGCACGGAGGGCGAGGGGAGCCACACCGAGGAGTCCTCAGCAGCATCCACCTCAGCTGAGGACCAGAGCAACTCGGAGGATGACTCCCTTGTGGAGGCGGGTGTCAGCAGCCACCACACCCCAGCTAGTGTTGCTGTCCCCGCCACCACCAGCACCACCACCGCCCTCCCATCGGCTCCCATTCCCCAGGTCCGTGGAGGCTCCCATGTCCGGGAGCGTGTCTCCTTTGGGCCAGGCACCGCACCCCCTGCCCCTGTGTCCCCTGCTGCCCTGAGTGAGGAGTCTGTGTACCTCCTTCGCCAGCTCCATGTAGGGCAGACAGCCATGCTGAGTGTCCTCCATGCGCACACCGCGCTGTTGACTCAGCTGGTGTCGTTCATGGAGGGCATCTCATCGGGCATGTCTGACCTACAGAGGGGCAATAGGTCCATGGACTCCTCCCTGACGGCAGCAGTGTCCCTCCTCAAACGGTCCCTCACCCCTCCTGCCTCTGCTCCATCCACACTCCCCAGCACCTTACCCATCCCAGGCACACACACACTGGCACACACCAGCACACACACATCCAGCACACTGACACACACGCCAATGACAAAACGCACACGCAAGCACATTCAGGGGACTGAAGCCAGACTCACAGGGGATGGGGCCCTGGAACACACACACGCATCCACATGCACTGCGCAGTCCTCAGTTCCCTCTCCCTCCAAAGCACCCTCCCTTGCCTCACCTGCAACCCCAAAGTCACAGCAGCTCTTCCTCTGTGACCTCGGCCTCTTCCCCACCGATGAAGCTGCTCCAGCATCCCGGGGGAAGAGGAAGCCCACCCACACGGAGCAGAGTGCCCCTCGTCCCCGGACACCCTCCCCCAGGCGCAGACGGACTGAGGCCCCCACCCGCAAGTCCCCCCGGAGTGCTAAGAGCAAGACCCCGCCACCGCCCTGCAGCTCAGGCACAAGGTCTCCATCCTCCATCCCTCAGGCCCCCACTGCACAGGTGCCCCCACCACACCCTGCCCCAGGTTCCCCCACCCACAGATATACCATCCCCAAGATGCTCCGGCCTTCTCCCCCTGCCACTTGCTCTCCCAGCACCACACCCCCCGCTGCGCTTGTCTGTGCCACTGATGTGGTGAGGGTGTCCCCCCCTCTGTCCAACCCACCTTGCCTGTTCCCCATTCTCCTCCCCTGGAGGTAGGCACTGCAGTGGAGTCCACTACCGCCCTGTCTGACTTGGGCACTGCAGTGGCGGACCTGTCCACCCCATCTGCAGGGTCCACTGCAGTTGTGCCGGCACCCACGACATCTGTGTCATGCCCCCCAGTTGTGCCGGCACACACCATGTCAGACACCTCCACTGCAGTTGTCAGTGGCTCTCCAGCACCCACCACCCCTTCCCTGACTCCCCCTGGTGAGCCCTGATCCTGTCCCTGCGGTGCCTGGCCTGCCCCCCGGTTGCCCCTCCTAGTGGATTGTCCCTGGTATTGTGCAGGCATGCGTAGGGTGACATCTGCCAGTGTCACCCTGTTTGAACTTTGACAATGGACTGGCCATTGGCCTTTGCTCTTTTTTCAGGACTTCGTTTGGCCTCAACACATATGCTGAATAAAGCAACTTTCTTTTCTCTAGTGCTCATGCTTCAGATGTACATGTTGTTGGTGCAGCTAACCATGCCCTTGCTGCAGTGATGGTGATATCTGGTCTCATGATTATGAAGTGTTACTGTGCAGGAACCCATGTGGTCCAGGGGGAATGTGTCCTATCATGTGGTGTATCCATGTCATCAATAGCAGCATCTGAGGGTGTCATGTGTTCAGTATTTGGCAATGGGTTTCCTACTTACATTGGCAATTTCATATCTGTGGCTTCCACCCCTGCACATCTGTTGTGCCTGCCATCGTTGCATTTGTCTACTTCCCTGACCGTGTTGCCATCTCCAGTGGACATGCAGGTTTGGGCATCAATGGGGAGGGACTCATCCGTGTAGTCAGTGCAACATTGCTATACAAGTGTGTTGGATCTGTGCTGATGATTCCGTTGGCACATCCATGACCAGGCTGATGTGATGGGAGCCCTCATTTGGTGCTAATTGTTGATTGTGTGACCAAGTGCTCAGCTGACATGATGGGGCCCTACTGAGGCAACATATGGCACAGCTTTCCTCACACAGGAGTGGAGTCCCCTCATGGCAGTGTGTACACGTGTGACATTGCCTGCGCCCAAGGTGTGTGTTGTATGTGCATGTCTGTGTGTTCACTTCCATTCATCTGCGCATGCTGTGATCCCTAGTGTTGTACCTGTTTGTGATGCTTGCTGACTTGAGCTATGTTCCCCCAAAGTCTTCTCCCTGTGTTCTCTGTGATGTGGGTGCATGGCACATTACTGGTCATCAGGGTGTCACCCATAGGTGTGTTTGCTGTCAGGGCAGAGTTTGTGTGCTGACGCAGATGGGTCACAGTCAGGTTTCCCTTTGGCACTTGTTGTTTGCCCCTGTCATGTGATTTCCAGTTTGTGTTATCTTTCAGTGATTGTGACACGTTGTGTGTGTGACTGCTGGCACTCCTTAGGGTCCGGGCTGCAATGTTGGTTGTTGTCTATGTGTGTTCTTTGTGGGTGACCTTGGCTTCTTCATTGGTGTGTGACTGTGGCTGGGATCCCATTGGTCGGTGTGGTATTGCCGTCATGTCCATGTACAGCGTAGTGTGCAGTGTGTCAGACATTCAGGAGTCTTGTTGAGTGTCCATGTGTGATGTGTTTCTACACCTTGGTTCCCACCCACCACCCTGGAATAGTCATGGGTGCATGTGCAATGTCACCAGTGCATGTGTACTTCACTGCTGCACATTGTTGGAGGTCGAGGGGTGTGGTCTTGAGTGTGTGCAGATGAGAGTTGTTGCCCGGCTAGTCCCCTGCCTCCATGTTGGCCTTGGCTTACTGGCCATGCTGATTGATTTGTGCTTGTGTAGGTGTGATGGTAGTTAGTTGCTCAGGACACCTGACTGTGGTTCACAGTGTGAATGACATTTAGCTTTGTCATCACAGTGGTATTTTTCTTCAGCCCAGGGTCACCACATTGTGGGGGCCCTGGGGGTGGTGCTGTGGTGTGTCTGTGACTTGCTGTGTCAGTTGTTGTTCCTACGTGCCTGTGTGACATGTGTGTTTTGTGCTCCCTCTCACCTGTCAATGCCTGCTTGCCCACATAGGGGATTTGGATCCATGAGTTACCTTAGTGTGGCAGTGTATGCACATCTGTATGATTGGTATTCAGCTCTCCTCATGTGTTGTGTTGTTGCCTGGGGACAATGGCACCCCCACCCCTCACCTGCTGTGTATGATGACAGTGTTGGTCTGCCTGTTTGTGTTTGTGCATCTGCACCACTGCATTGGCATATCTTGGGTGTGCCATTGGCTGTATGTTGTTTGGTGTGTTTCCCCTGCTGTCCCTGGGACTCCTAGGTCATCGGTCAGCACAGTGATCATGGTTTGTGTGTCCCATTGCTGCCATGGTATGGTATCTGTTCACCTCACATCTGCTGTCTCCACAGGGTATCTGCATTTGTGTGCCCATTGGTGCAAATATGTGGTTCTGCATTCTGATGGTCACTTCTGTCATTGTGTCATTGATGACTGTTGACGGTCTCAGCCACCATGGGTGTTGTTTGTCTGCACATGGCCAAAGGAATGTTTCATTTGCACTGCAGTATTTGGCTCCCCCAATTTATGTTGCAATGGGACACATACACGACTTTGCCACAGATGAGTTTTTGGTTCTGTGACCAGGAATGATCCATGCAGTTTGGCAGTTGCAGCTCTTTCTTTGTCAACAATTACCTTTTGGTCACTGTGATGATGAGGGTGTAGACCCCATTGCCACAATGGTCAAAATGTGCTTCAGCTATGGACCCCACACTTGCCTTTTGGTCACTGTGATGATGGGGGTTTAGACCCCATTGGCACAATGGTCAAACTGTGCTTCAGCTATGGACCCCACACTTACCTTTTGGTCACTGTGATGATGGGGGTTTAGGCCCCATTGCCACAATGGTCATGGGCTACTTGCATTGTGGGTGCCACACACATATATGTGTGGCACATGTGCTAGGGGGTCACATTGTATGTTCAATGTCATGTTCGGTGTTGTAGGCATTTGACACAGCCTGCTCACACGCTTGTCATGGTGGTGGGGGGATGTCTTAATCTTGCATTCCCTAGGTTGTGGTGTGCTTGTTGTGTCATGCATTGTCCATCCTATGAGTGGGGGTGGTAGTAGTGGTAGGCATCCAGCCCCCTGGCTAAGGGTGGTAGTAGTGGTGGGCATCCTGCCCCCCTGGGTGAGGGTGGTAGTAGTGGTAGGCATCCTGCCCCCCTGGCTAAGGGTGGTAGTAGTGGTAGGCATCCAGCCCGCCCTGGGTGAGGGTGGTAGTAGTGGTAGGCATCCAGCCCCCTGGCTAAGGGTGGTAGTAGTGGTGGGCATCCTGGCCCCCCTGGCTGAGGGTGGTAGTAGTGGTGGGCATCCAGCCCCCCTGGCTGAGGGTGGTGGTAGTGGTGGGCATCCAGCCCGCCCTGGGTGAGGGTGGTAGTAGTGGTAGGCATCCTGCCCCCCTGGCTGAGGGTGGTAGTAGTGGTGGGCATCCTGGCACCCCCTGGCTAAGGGTGGTAGTAGTGGTGGGCATCCTGCCCCCCTGGGTGAGGGTGGTAGTAGTGGTAGGCATCCTGCCCCCTGGGTGAGGGTGGTAGTAGTGGTGGGCATCCTGCCCCCCTGGGTGAGGGTGGTAGTAGTGGTAGGCATCCAGCCCCCCTGGTTGAGGGTGGTAGTAGTGGTAGGCATCCAGCCCCCCTGGGTGGGGGTGGTAGTAGTGGTGGGCATCCTGCCCCCCTGGCTAAGGGTGGTAGTAGTGGTAGGCATCCAGCCCCCCTGGCTAAGGGTGGTGGTAGGCATCCAGCCCGCCCTGGGTGAGGGTGGTAGTAGTGGTAGGCATCCAGCCCCCCTGGC
>CAWUFW010030504.1:0-17112 GCA_963921515.1 Calotriton arnoldi
ATGCATCCAGCCCCTCTGAGTAGGGGTGGTGGTAGTGGTAGGCATCCAGCCCCCCTGAGTAGGGGTGGTGTTGGTGGTAGGCATCCATCCCCCTATGAGTGGGGATGGTAGTAGTGACAGGCATCCAGGCCCCTGAGTAGGGGTGGTGTTGGTGGTAGGCATCCAGCCCCCTGAGTAGGGGTGATGTTGGTGGTAGGCATCCATCCCCCTATGAGTGGGGATGGTAGTAGTGACAGGCATCCAGGCCCCCCTGAGTAGGGGTGGTGGTAGTGGTAGGCATCCATCCCCCTATGAGTGGGGATGGTAGTAGTGACAGGCATCCAGGCCCCCTGAGTAGGGGTGGTGTTGGTGGTAGGCATCCATCCCCCTATGAGTGGGGATGGTAGTAGTGACAGGCATCCAGCCCCCCTTGAGTAGAGGTGGTGTTGGGGACAGGCATCCAGCCCCCCCTGAGTAGGGGTGGTGGTAGTGGTAGGCATCCATCCCCCTATGAGTGGGGATGGTAGTAGTGACAGGCATCCAGCCCCCCTTGAGTAGAGGTGGTGTTGGGGACAGGCATCCAGCCCCCCCTGAGTAGGGGTGGTGGTAGTGGTAGGCATCCATCCCCCTATGAGTGGGGATGGTAGTAGTGACAGGCATCCAGGCCCCCCTGAGTAGGGGTGGTGGTAGTGGTAGGCATCCATCCCCCTATGAGTGGGGATGGTAGTAGTGACAGGCATCCAGCCCCCCTTGAGTAGAGGTGGTGTTGGGGACAGGCATCCAGCCCCCCCTGAGTAGGGGTGGTGGTAGTGGTAGGCATCCATCCCCCTATGAGTGGGGATGGTAGTAGTAACAGGCATCTGGCACCCCCTGAGTAGGGGTGGTGGTAGTGGTAGGCATCCATCCCCCTATGAGTGGGGATGGTAGTAGTGACAGGCATCTAGCACCCCCTGAGTAGGGGTGGTGGTAGTGGTAGGCATCCAGGCCCCTATGGGTGTATATGGCATTGGTGATAGCCATCCTGCCCCTATGGTTCTGCTGTTGCTAGTGTGCGTCATTTCTGCATCCCTATGTGTGTGTGTTATATGTCGGGTACGTGTCGTTTGTTTGTGTGGTGGGTGTTTGACTTACCTTCTGCGCCGTATGCGTCCGTACCTGTTCCGGTAATAGATGTAGAGTATTGGTAGGACCTGCGCGATGGGATTCATGGTTGGTTCATCTCGTTCGGCTTTCTCGTTCCTTCGACTCGTACTCGTGGCTGGCGTGTTCGTCTCGTAGCCGTGGATCGTCTTGTGGCGCGAATCGGAGCTTATGTGCAGCTCTCCCGGATGCTCTGACGTGCCGTACGTAGCGACGGGTTCGGCGCGTACGGAAGGCGCATTGTACTAGTCCGGCCGGAAGGTGCTGTATTTTTGCTTCCGTGCGACTCGATTCTGCGTTTACGGATCCGGCTCGGGCGGGGAACAGGAGCTGAATTGGGTAAGTACGGCTGGGTCGGGATCTGGGCAGTTATGCGCATCGTACTTGCTCGTTCGGACAAATGTTCGAATCGGTCGGGAAACACGCGTTCGGCTTGGTTTTTTCCCAGACGAATAGTGTTGGGTGCGCTTCCGGCCGAGATCGGAATCGACCCCATAATTTTAAACAGTATATTTCATAAAAACATATTATGTAACATTGAATACAACATTGATAAAATTATACACAAAAATTAAACATTTTATTTTTTATTGATGTTTATTTATTGTAAATGATTTTGAAATCAACAAGAAATATTTTTTTATTAAAAATATGTAAGATAAATCAAGACAGAGATAGTAAATCATATTTATTTTAGAGACACAAAATATTTTGTACTTATGTCATATGTTTACATATAATAATTACTGAACATACATTTTTATAACATTGGTACATTGTATTTGATACAGTTGTGTAAACTTTGTAATATCAGGTAATGTACTATTCACATTTTTTAAGATACATTTGAAAAATAATATATTTATTAATAACAGTTGTTAATTTCAATTTGGTATTGTTGACATTTTTTTATTTAGTTACATATATTTTTAACATATTACTAATATAACAGTTTTAACAATTTTATAATGTATTGTTTAAATATAAACTTATGTAACATTTTTTAAACAAATAATAATACATTTTAATTAATAATATTCATATATACAATATTAATATTATTAATTATTACATGGTTTAATTTTTATAAACTTTGTTTATATAAGGTAGACATTTTTTAAACATTAAATAAAATTATTAATTTTTATATAAAGGTATATCAATTTGTAAATATATGGAATTATAATAATAAAATATGTGTTTAATAATATTTATTATTATAATTTTAAAAGGCGAAAAAAATGAAAAATACATTTAAACAAATAAGTATAATAATTGTAAGTATTTTAATTTAACATTTAAGTAATTTATGATATAATGTAATAAACTTTTTTAAAACAAATTACATTTATTTTCTATGTTTAAAGTTGCCATATTTGTTTTGGGGCTTGTATTTTGTAACCGCTCGCAGTTGTTTTGGGTTATTTCGAAGGGGAGAAGCTCGCGGTCGGGAGCTGCTTCGCGTTGAGGAAGGTAAGATTACATTTTCTTTATTTAAACTACATTTTTAATTAAATTTGAAGGTAGTTAGGTTGTAGTTAGTGTGTGTAGAGTTAGGTTTGTGGAGTTATGGCGTTTTTTATGCGTACGTTAGGTTTTGAGCGATTTATGTATCGTTAGTTTTTGAGGCATAGTTTAGAAATATTAAAATATGTTAGAATATGTGTGAATATCGTGTGTATAATGTTTGTAATACTGTTATATGGTGTAATATGTGTATATTTGTGTGGGCGGGAATGCTTGTGTGTTTTTTTACAGGTTTTGTTCGATAGAAAGTTACCGTTAACGGAAGATTGCAGTTTTTTTAAATTTAGGAAGTGTACATTAGTTTTAGTAACTAATGGTTATTTTACACTATCCTTAATTTTTCGGGTTTTCATGGAGCGTTTCTTTTTTTAAAACACGTTTTCTGGTTTTTTATGGTTTGTCGGATTGTGGATTTATGGATTGGAGGATTACTTTTTGAAACAGTTGTATTTTTACATTTTTTGGGGGGAAACTTTTTTTCTATTTGGATTATAGATCTACCTGGATTGTTTTGCAAGATGTGGAATTTTCTGTCTACAGCTACGGAAATGGTAAGTTAATTTAAATTATTTATTGTGGGAGGGAAATGCTAATGAGAGTGTACTATTGTTGTTTATATTTTTCAAATATCTAATTAATGTGTCTATTTATATTTTTATTTATTAATAAAAATATATTAGACTAATTAAATAGTATTGTGAAAATATAAAATTTATTTAGTATGCATTTTAATAATTTGAACAGAAATGTTTTATACATTTTACACTGCTTTGACAGATTTGAGTAGGCTTTTTGCAATTATTGCTAAGTATTCTAGGCCTCTTGTTGTTGGGTATAGTCTGACTTGTTGTTGTAGGTATTCAAACATTTGTTTCGTTTGTTTGGATAGTTTAGGCCTGATTTGTGTAACAGATTGCTCTATTCTTAGCTGTTGGTAGCTCTGTTCTTTTTGTAGGGAGAGTAGGATTTTGTGTAGAGTAGGTGTACCTCGTCCTGTTGATGCTTGGAAGGCATTATGCCAACCTTCAACAGCATTGTTTGTTTTTGCCTCTTGGTTTAGTGTGCTAAGGATGCCACCGCCACCGTGGCGTTTGGGACATCATATTCCGCATGATGGCGGGCGGTGCTCGCCACCGCCCGCCAGCAATGCTGTGAATGCCGCCGTGCATTTGCATGCACAACGTGACAGGCACCGTGCGGTGCCTGCCACCTTGTGCATACGAATGCAGGGCGGTACGCACAGGTACGCCCGCCGTGCACTCCCACCGGCCGGCAATCATGCCTGGGCGGAACCGCACAACGTGGTGGCGGCGCCATATTAGGATGACTGTCAATGCCTTTTCATGGCGGCAACGCTGCCATGGAAAGGCTGATGGGCTCGCTGGGGCATCATAATGAGGTGGATGGCGGTGCACTTGGGGGCACCATGGTACCCTACTATCCTTGCTATGCACGCCGGTGGCAGGCACCGCGTGCGCCTGACACGAAGAGTGGCAGTGCACGGTCTTTCGCGTCGCGCGGTGCTGCTTCAGCAGCACCCAGCCATCAGTCAATATGGCGGGGGTGCGTCTGCTGTGTGGATGGTGGGCGTATCGCCAACCATGCCGGGCTGGCTGGTGCCAGCACCGCCGGCCCGGCGGGGACGATCCGCCCGCCATCATAATGACCCCCTTTGTCCTAATCTATGGAGTCTTCCCAACCAGGTATCTTCAAAATAGTCTAGGAGGGGACTTAATTTTTGTTCGTGTTGCTGGTAGTAAGGACTTTCTATTAAAAGGTTGTACTGTTCGGCCACGTCAGTAACTGGGACTTAGGCCAGTGCAATAAGCTTTTTTATTTGGTATGCGAATGAACTGTTTGATCGCATATTCAACACTTAGTGGCTGATTACAATGGCGGGCGGAGGCACATCCGTCTTGCTGGCGGTGGCGGAAAGTGCCCTTTGTGCGCGCACTCCATCGGCGATCTTTGCGTACTGCCGTATTATGATGGGCATAGATAGCCGCATTCTCCGCGGCTCATCGCGTCGCGGTCGTTCCGGACGATTCTGCCGATAATCTACACGTACAGCGCAACTGGTAGCGGATTCAGACGACCAAGTACGAGGCGCGCGCCGAGCAGCTGGATGCGGTCGAGCCTACCGACCGGTCAAAGCTCACGATGCGGACTCGAGCAGCCCGTAGCCAGCACCGCATTAACCCAGGCCCCGACCATTCGAGCACTGGCGGTGGCACCACTGCGGATACGCCTCACATGTGTTCCATGTCCGGCTGGTGAAACGGCGGTCCTTGCGACACTTTGCGCAGCACATCCGAGACACGCGCGGATGGATTTTGGCAGCCTATGTTCACGCACGCTGAATCCTGTAGATCCAACCGGCCCCGAGTGACCGAGTCCGTTGCGCTGGCGGTGCATCGTACTCTGTCGCTGGCAGTTTTGGCGCACGGTGCCTGCGGCGGAAATTCTCCCGCTAGCACGGCGGTCGGAATGCTTTTCCGTGCGAGATCGTAATCAGGCCCTTAGTGTTGATTTCTGTAGGTGTCTCCATAGACACTGATTTAAATGATAGTAACATCCCTGAATTGATGTGTGTGGGTAGGATTTTAGATGCACTTATCATTGCCTGCAGTCAATTATTTTCTGTGGAAAATAATTATTTGTTTCTTGTTTAATTTTAGTTAGTACTTCCATATATGTGGAGTTTTGTTTATTGGGTAGCAAGGCGTAGATAAAGGGGATGTTGGTATTCTGGCAATGGGCATGGACAGTGTATACTTGATAGAATGGCTTGGGACAGATTTTAAAAGTCCCGTCCATCATCCATGTTTCTGATTGTTGAAGCTTTATTAAATTGTTTGCAGTAGCAAACATTATTATTCTTTTGTCTTTGCATTTGTTGTCATAGAGAACAAAGGGTTCTTCATTTTGAGTTATAGATAGTTCTGGGGGAATTACCACCTCTTCAAATGATTTTTGGAGTAGGTGTGGTAGTTGTTGTGGCTTTTATTCTGCGAGCTATAGTTCTTTTCAATGAAGAAATAGAGGGCATTTGCCCAGTAGCATGTTTGGGTACTCTAGGCAGCATTTCTTTAAGTATTTGACTGGTAGGTTTTTGTGAGCTAGTGCTAGCTTCTCTAGTGTCTTCAAGGGCATTCCTAACATCTATTTCAGTAACATTTGGAGGGTGGTTATGCTCCCTTGTATACAAAACAGTTGTTTCTCTAGTTGCTGCTAGACCATAACACTTATTTGAATAGTACTTGCTGCATTTCCAATTGACTTTTAGTCCACTTTGCTTTTCCTGGGTATAGACATACCCCATGTAACAAAGCAAAAATTTTCCTTTTGGGATGTTATAAATTGTGCGCCTTCTGTCATTGTGATGTGTTAAGTTCTACAACAAATGTATATCAAAATTATTAAAATGAATATTATACATGTTTATTGTCTTAATAAATACACATTGTTATTAATATACTTACAATGTTGGTTTTCAGCTGCTTTTCAATGGAGATGTTCTTTCTTTGTTTGTTGAATCCTGTTAAGTTGTTTATGTTTCTGTTGGAAGAGTAAAACACATTTTTACTTATTTTGTTAGATTTGTTCATGGGCTGGGGTGGGTGTTTGGGATGGAGTTGGGGTTTGGTTGGGCGTTTTACATGATTTTGAAAAGGCATTTTGCAAAATACTTACATTATTTGTTAGATGAGTTTTAGGAGCTGGTCTGTAGTTTTCTGGATGCTTTGAGAATAATCTGTAGAGGAGACAAAAATTAGAAAAACATATATATTAATTATTTGAGTTAGACAAATAGTTGTTTTTCAAGATTAGCATTATTGTTATTTTATAGATGGTAATTTACTTACTTTTTGAAGGATGCAATAGCTTTTTCTTTGATGAAGTCCTTGCTTGTGGTTGAAGTCTGGCAGAGTTTCGGCTTCTTTATTGTTTTTGGTTTAAGGTGACATAAGAATAAGTTTTTATTCTTTATAGAGTGTCTAATTAATCGATTGGTTCAGGCGGATGACCGCCGCCCGGACGGTGGTGGCGACCGCCGGACTCGGCGGCGGACATCTGCTCCGATCGAGCCGTAAGCCGGAGAGACCGCCGGTCAAATCGGATGGCGGTGGTGACCGACGGAGTGGGAAATTCCGACCACCGCTTTGCCGTCGGATACCAGTCCGCACTCCTGCCTTGTGGATGGCAGATAGGAGCCTGTCGAACAATCGTGCGCGGTGCTCCGATCTGCCACCGCTGGCACGATTGTGATGCCGGCGGTAGCCAGCCTTTCCTCAGTGGGTGAAACGCGCCATGGACAGGCGGCAGGTAGAATGGTCTTCCGGGGGCCCCGTGTGCGGGCCCCCGTGTGTTGACGCGTACGGGGGGGCACGACGGGGTACCCCTAGGTACGCCCCTACAGCTCTCTCAGCCGGAGGTGCGCAGGCTCTGTGCAGTGCCTGCCATGCAGCTGCATCGGAATTGCCCGGACATGCTCCGTTTCGACATCACGGCGGTGCTGCGTCGCAGTCCGAGCGAACCGCCGGCGATGTTCGAGCCTGCGATACGAGCCGGCCGACGGTCGGGATTTCGAGCAAGGAACGAGTCGGTAATGTGACCAGCGGTTATGTCGCGGGCCTTGCGGGTGGTCTTTTCCCGCTACCATGGCGGTTGGGAAGAGGTTTTCCGAACCGCCATCCGGTAATGAGCCGCTAAGTTTCCTGCATTATATAGTGTTTATTTAATTGTTTGCTTAATCTCATTGGTTTATTTTAACATTGTGTATTTTTATTGGTTGATCATTATTGTTTTAATTGTTTTGGTTGTTGTTTTCCATATATGGAAAACACTAATTAAGAGTCAGTTACTTTTTCATTTTCTTTTCACATGTTGAATTATTTAAATGTGTATTATATTATATGTGATGTTAAATAAACTGTTGTAGTATAATGTAAATATAACAATGTATATGGTTATTAATAGTGTATTTATTATTTAATGTTTTAAGATATGTTTTACTGTTGTTCTAAATATATGTTTTGATTTTATTTTATATGCAATGTATGTTTATTTATTTAACTATATTTATGGTGTTTAATTTTGTGTGTTTTATCTATTTTTTACTTGTTGATATTTGTTACAAAAACGATAATAATTGCTGTCTATATTATTGTGATCGATATTTTGGACATGTATATTTGTAAAGGATGTTCGATATTTTAAATAATGATATTTATGTGTTCGATATTACTGTGATCGATAATATATGTTTGACGATATTTTGTGGTTTGATATTAGTGTATTTTTTAAATTAAGTATAGGGTATCGATATTAGTGTCGTCGATATTTTTGTGTCGATAAAAATGTAAGTCGATATTATGTCTGTCGAGGGTATGTCAGTGAATCGTATTAGCACATCTTGACCCGCGTATTTCTACTGGCTTTGTGAGCAGTGATTCGATGTATGATTTTGTTTGTTTAGCTACTGTCCCTGGGAGTCCAACATCTTCAATTTGGCCATTCATCATGCTCTTGATTTGCCATTGCTGCCACAGTGTGGAACAGGATCTTGTCTACAATTTAGGGGCCGATTCCGATCTCGGCCGGTAGGGCACCGAATCGGATTCGGCTTAACCGGATCCGTTTCGGAGCCCTCTTTCCCGACCGATTCATACGTGCGTCCGGGCGAGCGAGTACGATGCGAGCGCCCGTGAAATGTCTGACCGACTCGTACGCGGGTTCAACACGCTCCGACCGACTCGCACGGACACAACTCGCACCGCGCAATGGAGTCGTTCCCCGGCCGGGCAAGTACGATGCGCGCCTCGAGCAGTCCGACCGACTCATGCCGTCCGGCTCGATAGAGCTGTCGGAGCCGGACTTCGGGGGTCCGTGTCGGACCCCCCTGTTCGCGTGGCCGCGCGAGGCGCACACAGGGGGACCCGTGGGTCCCCCCTACCTGTGCATGTACGGCGCGGTCGCTTCCAAGGCATACCAGCTGCAGGGGTGCCCTTGTTCGCCTCGCACCCATTGAGTCTATGGGAGCCCGCGTACGTGTTGTACGACCGGCTCCCATTGACTTCAATGGGAGTCCGACCGACTCGAGTCCGAGTGCATGCGTGCGCATCGTACTCATTCGGTCGGACTGCCAGAGTCCGATTCGGTCGGAAATCTCTCCGGGTCCGGCTCGGTCGGAGTGCTTTCCGGCCCGAATCGGAATCGGCACCTCAGTTTCTTGCGGAATTCCTTTGTATGGTTGTCTGTATGTAAACAAATGCGTGTTTCTGCATTTAGATGGTCACTTCTTCCATTGTCAAAATGAACATTGGTGGCAGTGTTAGCCCACAATGGCAATGCTTGTCTTCACATGGCATGTTTTTCTTTGTAAGGCCCAACCATGTCTGCCTCAACAGATATGTGTTCGTTTGGCACACAACCACTAATTTGTCACTACATTGCTAGTGGTTTTAGGCCTCAGAGAGTCATACCTGATTGTCTGCACATGCTGGGAGTCTGAACCACACACTCACCTTTTTGTCACTACACTGATGGGGGTGTTACAGCCCATGTCCCCTATGTGCTTGCAAAAGAATGGGGTTTGAACCCCATTCTCATCTTTTGGGCACCACACTGATGGGGGTGAGAGCCCATCTCCCCTATGTGCTTGTCAATGCTGGGTGTTTTATCCCCCTATCACCTTATGGTGACAACACTGAGGGGGGTAATACCCCATTTCCCCTATGTGCTTGGCAAAGCTTGGGGTTTGAACCCCATGCTCATCTTTTGGGCACCACACTTATGGGGGGTGATACCCCATCTACCCTATGTGCTTGTCAATGCTGGAGGTTTTGTACCCCACAATCGGCCTTTGTTCACTAGAGTGATGGATGTAACAGCATTTATTTGCATAATGTGTCACTGAATCTAGGGGGGTCATTAGGATAGCGGGCGGATCGCCACCGCCCGTATGGTAGTGGCGATCCACCCGCTATTTTCCACCGCCCACTTAACATTTCCCCACCGCCATATTACGATGGCGGTGGGGACCCAGGCGGACGGAAAGACCGTCTGCCAGTTTTCCGCAGGCAGGCAATCCGCCCGATTGTCTACTGGGCGGAAAAGGCCAGTAATATGGTGGCAGTGCCTTGCAGGCACCCCCATCCATATTACGATGGGCGGCGGTGCAGGGCTTTCCATGGCGGTGACTCCACCATGGAAAGCCAGGCAGATTCCACTTTCAGGGGCCCGCAACTGTTGGGGGGTGCACATGGGTGGTACCTATGGTACCCCCCTACATTGTCATGGACAAGGTGGGAGGCACCGTGCATGACAATGCACACAGTGCATTCCCAGCATTGTGGCTGGCAGTGCTGTGAGCACCGCCCGCCACAATGCTGGGAATGGAGGATGCCACTGCCACGGTGCCGGTGGCATCCTAATCGCTGGTGCGGGACCGCCGCACCACTGGCGGCCGGTCCCAGCACCGCTAGGGTGGCGGGCGGACGAAAGTCCACCCGTCATCCTAATAGGCCCCTAGATGTTTGTGCACAATACACAAACCTGGCATGGGAGTAGGGGGGGAGTGTTTGCCCTCCACCTCCTCTGGGGTGGACTGTGCTGGGGGGATGGTTATCCACCCCTTCTGGGGTGGACTGTGCTGGGGGATGTGCATCTACCCCTTCTGGGGTGGACTGTGCTGGTGGATGTCATCCACCCCTTCTGGAAGTGGACTGTGCTGGGGGATGGGCATCCACCCCTTCTGGGGTGTACTGTGCTGGGGGATGGGCATCCACCGCTTCTGGGGTGGACTGTGCTGTGGGGATGTGCATCCACCCCTTCTGGGGTGGACTGTGCTGGGGGTTGGTCATCCACCCCTTCTGAAGTGGACTGTGCTGGGGGATGTGCATCCACCCCTTCTGGGGTGGACTCTGCTGAGGGGATGGTCATCCAACCCTTCTGGGGTGGACTGTGCTGGGGGATGTGCATCCACCCCTAACTGGGGTGGACTGTGCTGGGGATGGGCATCCACCCCTTCTGGGGTGGACTGTGCTGGGGGGATGTGCATCCACCCCTTCTGGGGTGAGCTGTGCTGGGGGATGGTCATCCACCCCTTCTGGGGTGGACTGTGCTGGGGGATGAGCATCCACCTCTTCTGGGGTGGACTGTGCTGGCGGATGGGCATCAACCCCTTCTGGGGTGGACTGTGCTGGGGGATGTGCATCCACCCCTTCTGGGGTGGACTGCTCTGGGGGATGGTCATCCACCCCTTCTGGGGTGGACTGTGCTGGGGGATGCTCACCCACCCCTTCTGGGGTAGACTGTGCTGGGGATGGGCATCCACCCCTTCTGGGGTAGACTGTGCTGGGGTGTGGGCATCCATCCCCTATGTGTGTTCTGGGTTTCGTGGGATCGTCACGTACTAGTGGGTGATAGGTGCCTGACTTACCGTCTGCGATGTACGCGTCAGTTACGGTTGTTGATTCGGTCATAGGCGTACAGTACAGGGATGACATGCGCGATAGGATACATGGCAGGTTCGACTCGTACGCGGTGTTCATGTTGTGGCAAGAATCGGACCTGATGTACTGCTCTTCCGGATGCTGTGGCATGCTGGAGGTGGTGACCTGTTCGGCGCGGAGGAAGTACGCATCGTACTTGCCCGGCAGGAAACTGCTACAGTAATGGTTCTGGGCGAGTCCATTCTGCATTGACGGAGCCGGCTCGTACGGGAAATGTTGCTCGATTCGGAGCATGCGTGTTGCTCGGGAAATGCACACATTTGCGCATCGTACTTCCTCGTTTGGACGGACCGGCTCTGGGAACGAGTTGGTCGGAAGATAAGGCTACGGATGGCTTTGGGAGGGCCATTCTACCGAGATCGGAATCGACCCCTATATGTTAAAAAACATATAATACAATATCAAAAACTGTTTCGAATAGAAACATGTTAAAACAGATACGTTAATAAAAATGTACAGTATATGTAATAATGTAAAAAAATGTCACAATTCAAAATAATAATGTACAAGTGTTATTAAAAAGTATTATTTTTTTCAAAATGTTTAAAAAGCAATATAAAGCTACATTTTTGTATGTTAAAAAATATACTTAACTGTAATAGAAGTGTAATAATGTTTAAAACTCTATTTGCTAAATGATTATGTATAAAAGAATACATATGTACCAAATGTATGTCTGAAAATAAAGATTGTATTTATTTTCTCTATGTGTAACAATATACATTAAATGCACTTAATAAAAATATATTTTTTTCTTCTCATTACTATCTGTTTAACAATAAAGAAATATATCAATTTAAAAATTACATCGTTCATTATTTTTGTATTAATTTATTAATGTTTGAATATGTATTAAAGTATATATTGTAAATGAATGTACTTTTTGAAATAATATGTCTTTATTAAATATATCTACTTTTGTTTAAATTAATTTAACCTATTGTATTATTTAAACACATTCCCACTATACACTACATTCATTTTTTTAGTGTTCAAACCTATCAATATATATAAATAACTATTGCCTCTCCAATTAGTATTAAATCTGGGAAGGTGCTGGACACTAAACATATATAATTTACTATTCCCACTCCAATTAGTATTAAATCAGGGAAGGTGCTGGACACTAACCATATATAATTAACTATTACCCCTCCAATTAGTATTAAAACTGGGAAGGTACTGGGCACTAAACATATACAATTTACTATTCCCCCTCCAATTGAGTATTAAATCAGGGAAAGTGCTGGACACTAACCATATATAATTTAATATTCCCACTCCAGTTAGTATTAAATCTGGGAAAGTGCTGGACACTAACCATATATAATTAACTATTCCCCCTCCAATTAGTATTAAATCTAGGAAGGTGCTGGACACTAAACATATATAATATACTATTCCCCCTCCAAATAGTATAAAATCTGGGAAGGTGCTGGACACTAAACATATATAATTTACTATTCCAATTCCAGTTGATATTAAATGAGGGAAGGTGCTGGACACTAACCATATATAATTAACTATTCTCCCTCCAATTAGTATTAAAACTGGGAAGGTGCTGGACACTAAACATATAATTTACTATTCCCACTCCAATTAGTATTAAATCTGGGAAGGTGCTGGACACTAAACATATATAATTTACTATTCCCCCTCCAATTAGTATTAAATCAGGGAAAGTGCTGGACACTGACCATATATAATTAACTATTTCCACTCCAATTAGTATGAAATCTGGAAAGGTGCTGGACACTAACCATATATAGTTTACTATTCCCACTCCAATTAGTATTAAATCTGGGAAGGTGCTGGACTCTAAACATATATAATTTACTATTCCCACTCCAATTGGTATTAAATCAGGGAAGGTGCTGGACACTAACCATATATAATTTACTATTCCCACTCCAATTAGTATTAAATCAGGAAAGGTGCTGGAGACTATCCATATATAATTAACTATTTCCACTCCAATTTGTATTAAATCAGGGAAGGTGCTGGACACTAAACATATATAAGTTACTAATCCCACTCCAATGATTATTAAATCAGGGAAGTTGCTGTACAAACACTATGGGATCGATTCCGATCTGGGTCGGAAGCGCACCTAACACTATTCGTCCGGAAAAAAACCAAGCTGAACGCGTGTTTCCCGACCGATTCGAACAGTCGTCCGAACGAGCAAGTACGATGCACATAACAGCACAGATTCCGAGCGAGCCGTACTCACCAATTCCAGTTCCTGTTCCTTGCCCGAGCCGGATCCGTAAACGCCGATTCGAGTCGCACAGAAGCAAATACACAGCACCTTCTGGCCGGACGAGTACGATGCGCCTTCCGTGCGCGCCCAACCCGTTGCTATGTCCGGCACGTCAGAGCATCCGGGGAAAGCTGTACATAAGCTCCGATTCGCGCCACAAGACGATCCACGGCGACGAGACAAACAAGCCAGCGACGAGTAGGAGTCGAAGACAAGAGAAACCCGAACGAGACGACCCAACCATGAATCCCATCGCGCAGGTCCTACCAATACTCTACATCTATTACCTTGACCGGTACGGACGCCTACGACTCAGACGGTAAGTCAAACACCCACAACACAAACAAACGACACGTACCCGAAATATGTCACACACACATAGGGATGCAGAAATGACGTACACTAGCAACAGCAGAACCATAGGGGCGGGATGGCTATCACCAATGCCATACACACCCATAGGGGGATGGATGCCTACCACTAATACCATCCCCACTCATAGGGGGAAGGATGCCTGCCACTAATACCATCCCCACTCATAGGGGGATGGATGCCTACCACTCCCACCACCACTACTCATGGAGGCCTGGATGCCTGTCACTACTACCATCCCCACTCATAGGGGGATGGATGCCTACCACTACCACCACCCCTACTCATGGGGGCCTGGATGCCTGTCACTACTACCATCCCCACTCATAGGGGGATGGATGCCTGACACTACTACCATCCCCACTCATAGGGGGATGGATGCCTGCCACTAATACCATCCCCACTCATAGGGGGATGGATGCCTGCCACTCCCACCACCCCTACTCATGGGGGCCTGGATGCCTGTCACTACTACCATCCCCACTCATAGGGGGATGGATGCCTGCCACTCCCACCACCCCTACTCATGGGGGCCTGGATGCCTGCCACTACTACCATCCCCACTCATAGGGGGATGGATGCCTGCCACTAATACCATCCCCACTCATAGGGGGATGGATGCCTACCACTAATACCATCCCCACTCATAGGGGGATGGATGCCTACCACTCCCACCACCCCTACTCATGGGGGCCTGGATGCCTGTCACTACTACCCTCCCCACTCATAGGGGGGTGGATGCCTGCCACTAATACCATCCCAACACATAGGGGGATGGATTCCTGCCACTCCCACCACCCCTACTCATGAGGGGCCTGGATGCCTGCCAATACTACCATCCCCACTCATAGGGGGATGGATGCCTGCCACTACTACCATCCCCACTCATGGGGGGATGGATGCCTGCCACTGATACCATCTCCACTCATAGGGGGATGGATGCCTACCACTAATACCGTCCCCACTCATAGGGGATGGATTCCTGCCACTAATACCATCCCCACTCATGGGGGGATGGATTCCTGCCACTCCCACCACCCCTACTCATGGGGGCCTGGATGCCTGCCAATACTACCATCCCCACTCATGGAGGCCTGGAAGCCTGTCACTACTACCATCCCCACTCATGGGGGGATGGATACCTACCACTACCACCACCCCTACTCATGGGGGCCTGGATGCCTGTCACTACTACCATCCCCACTCATAGGGGGATGAATGCCTGCCACTACTACCATCCCCACTCATGGGGGATGGATGCCTGCCACTAATACCATCCCCACTCATAGGGGGATGGATGCCTGCCACTCCCACCACCCCTACTCATGGGGGCCTGGATGCCTGTCACTACTACCATCCCCACTCATAGGGGGATGGATGCCTGCCACTCCCACCACCCCTACTCATGGGGGCCTGGATGCCTGCCACTACTACCATCCCTACCATCCCCACTCATAGGGGGATGGATGCCTACCACTAATACCATCCCCACTCATGGGGGGATGGATGCCTACCACTAATACCATCCCCACTCATGGGGGATGGATGCCTACCACTCCCACCACCCCTACTCATGTGGGCCTGGATGCCTGTCACTACTACCCTCCACTCATAGGGGGGTGGATGCCTGCCACTAATACCATCCCCACTCATGGGGGGATGGATTCCTACCACTCCCACCACCCCTACTCATGGGGGCCTGGATGCCTGCCAATACTACCATCCCCACTCATGGGGGGATGGATGCCTGCCACTACTACCATCCCCACTCATAGGGGGATGGATGCCTGCCACTAATACCATCCCCACTCATAGGGGGATGGATGCCTACCACTAATACCGTCCCCACTCATAGGGGGATGGATGCCTACCACTCCCACCACCCCTACTCATGGGGGCCTGGATGCCTGTCACTACTACCCTCCCCACTCATGGGGGATGGATGCCCTGCCACTAATACCATCCCTACTCATAGGGGGATGGATGCCTACCACTCCCACCACCCCTACTCATGGGGCCCTGGATGCCTGTCATTACTACCATCCCCACTCATAGTGGGATGGATGCCTACCACTCCCACCACCCCTACTCATGGGGACCTGGATGCCTGTCACTCCTACCATCCCCACTCATAGGGGGATGGATGCCTGCCACTACTACCATCCCCACTCATAGGCGGATGGATGCCTGCCAACAATACCATCCCCACTCATAGGGGGATGGATGCCTACCACTAATACCATCCCCACCCATAGGGGGATGGATGCCTACCACTCCCACCACCCCTACTCATGGGGGCTTGGATGCCTGTCACTCCTACCATTCCCACTCATAGGGGGATGGATGTCTGCCACTACTACCATCCCCACTCATAGGGGGATGGATGCCTGCCACTACTACCATCCCCACTCACAGGGGGATGGATGCCTGCCAACAATACCATCCCCACTCATAGGGGGATGGATGCCTACCACTCCCACCACCCCTGCTCATGGGGGCCTGGATGTCTGTCACTACTACCATCCCCACTCATAGGGGGATGGATGCCTGCCACTACTACCATCCCCACTCATAGGGGGATGGATGTCTGCCAACAATACCATCCCCACTCATAGGGGGAAGGATGCCTACCACTCCCACCACCCCTACTCATGGGGGCCTGGATGCCTGTCACTACTACCATCCCCACTCATAGGGGGATGGATGCCTACCACTAATACCATCCCCACTCATAGGGGAATGGATGACTACCACTCCCACCACCCCTACTCATGGGGGCCTGGATGCCTGCCATTACTACCATCCCCACTCATAGGGGGATGGATGCCTACCACCACCCCTACTCATAGGGGCCTGGATGCCTGCCACTACCACCATCCCCACTCATAGGTGGATGGATGCCTACCTCTAATACCATCCCCACTCATAGGGGGATGGATGCCTACCACTCCCACCACCCCTACTCATTGGGGCCTGGATGCCTGCCACTACTACCATCCCCACTCTAGGGGGATGGATGCCTACCACCACCCCTACTCATGGGGTCTGGATGCCTGTCACTACTACCATCCCCACTCATAGGGGGATGGATGCCTGTCACTACTACCATCCCCACTCATAGGGCTCATAGGGGGATGGATGCCTGCCACTAATACCATCCCCACTCATAGGGGGATGGATGCCTACCACTCCCACCACCCCTACTCATGGGGGCCTGGATGCCTGTCACTACTACCATCCGCACTCATAGGGGGATGGATGCCTGCCACTACTACCATCCCCACTCATAGGGGGATGGATGTCTGCCAACAATAC